>JAEAOA010001772.1:187500-504676 GCA_016746295.1 Potamilus streckersoni | reverse complement strand
AGTGGAGATGATTCATAAAACTAATATGATGCACCCAAATAAAGCAATATCCTTGAAACACAACTAAGTCTATAGTAGCCTATATAATGGAGATGATCCTCTCAAATAAACGAATAGTGACTTTGTAATGGAAAAGATAATGCACCCAAATACACTAGAGCCTTTTTAATGGGGTAGATAATAAATAAATCTAAACTAATAGATCTAATGTAATGGATAGGATTGTACACACAAAGGATGGTACACACAGATAAGCTAATAGTATTATTTGTAGTGGTACACACAAAAAACTATATGTAGCACTTGAAGAGGATACTCACAAACTAATAGTATGTAGTTCTTTCAAGGAGTTTCTTTGTTTTGTGTGCATTATCTACTTCATTACACAGTCATTGTATTTGTTTATATATATATATATATATATATATATATATATATATATATATATATATATATATATATATATATATATATCTCCAAAATTACAAAAGATGTGTTCTGTATACTTGGCACTTTTCCATGCTGACTGTTTCTCACTGACTTTTTCAGAGTTGTATGAGTACTGTTTAAAGGAAAATATTGCTGATAAAAACCTGATTGCCAAGTGGAAGAAACAGGGCTATGAGAATCTGTGCTGTCTCCGTTGCATTCAGACCAGGGACACCAATTTTGGTGCAAATTGCATTTGTCGTGTCCCAAAATCCAAGCTAGAAGCGGTAGGTTGAGGGTCTTTCTGATAATTCTAGCTATGTTTCATATTTCATTATTGTCAGGACACGATAGCATAATATATAGTATCAATGGATTTAATGGCAGGTTAGGATTCATAATGAAATGGTATTTGCCTTCAGATTTAGAGCATATCAATCAGAAAGGGAGAAATCAATAGGAAACAGGGGTCACGCTACCAGGCGAAGTGGGCATAAAAGTCGCCTGAGAACTGTAAACTTCGCCTTCTGTTAGGAAAGCGAAAATGTTTTCGCCCTCGATTTTTCGGATGTAAAATGGCTGTAGATTATTACTTTTGAGATGCCTCTCCCAGTAAGTTCTGGCGCTGTTGTAATCCAAGGTGAAATGCATCAATATATAAATAGTAATTTGTTTTAAAAAAAGTGTGATCGGTAAAGATTGTTTTCTAATGTATTTCTTGTTTTTATAAATGGAGATTTTAACAGCCATATTTTCGTATTTTCTTGATAAAATCAGTTTTGACACCATAAATGAACTTGTAATGGTTGACATCGTTATGAATATGATATACCACATCATTAAACTGTCTATTTTCGTAAATAATTGGGCAAATAGATTGAGGAAAATATATAATATAATGAAAACAAAGTTTAAATATTATGTCATAGTAGATTTAGCCTAAAGATTTAATAAAGTAGGTCAAAAACACGTGACAATCTCTTGTTGAATTCGAAACAATGCTGCAATGCCAAGGTTGTTTCCGGAATAACCGTGATTAATTTTAGCGAAATTACAAAAGATATATATATCTAGTAGTGAAACAAATACTATTTAACCGAAAAGAGATATATAGTAGTGAAGCAAATATTATTTAACCGATTTATATCATTAATCATTAGGTAGACAAATAATTCAACCATAAATATGCAGTCCTATTAATGAATTTGTTGTAAAAAAGCAAGTAAGTGAATAGTTATATTTAGAAAAACCCTCTTTCTAAAAATAGACTAACTCCCTTGGTGCACTACATGTTCTTGGATGCTACAGTTTTGGGGGAAAAAAAGGGTCCAGTTTAGTTATCTACTTACTTTAGTGCTTCTGTGTGCTGTCTATAAATAGTTACAGTAATGTTTTATAGGGAATAAGGAAATCAGGACGAAGAGTATGTTTAGAAGTCGCTTGTGCATTTATTCCTATGTACATGAATATGGGGTTGTTTCAAAGAATGCTAGAAATCTTTTTTAACTGCATTTTTACACAAAAATTTTCCAAATAAAATAAAACAATTAAGTGGTAGTTTATTAAGCATTGTTACTAACTTGAAATTACAAGACTATAATCTTGTTACTGATTTCAGTTAAAACTAATTACAATGTATAGCTTCTGCTGTGCCTTTTAAGTCATATCGCCCATTTGCCTGTATCTCAATCCAAACACATATACAAGTATGAATAGAATAGATATAAATATAATAATTTGTATACATGTACAAATCAGATTGATAATAAACATGACATTTTTAAACTTGAAAATAAGGCATTGATTAAAATTGTTAAAAGCATACTGAGAAATCGAGCACATAAGAAAGATAATGCAGATATGTATACATACATACATATATATATATATATATATATATATATATATATATATATACATATATATACATACATATATATACATACATGTATATATTATAAATATTTCTCATTGTCACATTTCTTGCTTTGGTCTCACTTCTCCTGGTTTAGCTTTCACTTCTCCCTACAACTTAAGTCTAGCTTGACCCCTGAGGATAATATATATTTTGATGGAAATATTAAAACAATTATTTGGCAATTGCTGGACTTTAACTCATTTACAGAACAACCATTCTGATCTGTCGCCAAATAGAAGCAAAATGAAGATTTAAGAGTATTTTTTCAGTTATAAATTAGTACATGTATCATTCAATGAGAGATTGACTCATCAAGACAGTGCAAAGTTTTCAACACAGTATTTCTGCATATAAGTAAATGTATGTTAATTGTATGCTTTAATCCAAGAAGACAAACACCCCAAACATAAAAAGTGTAAAGAAGAGACTTAAAATGTACTATTTATTGTATTCTCTAAATATCATTCTGAATTTATTTTCTATATGCAAACAAATAATCTTATTCTATAACACTAGTTTTTTTTTTTTACAGGGTAAGATAGTAGAGTGTGTTCACTGTGGATGTAGAGGCTGTTCAGGTTGATGCTGCTTTTCAGACGGGACAGGATATGTCAAGTTGACACTCTGATCTTTAAACTATGAAAAAGCATGAATATTTATTACAGAAATCTATAATCCACAATTCATTACTTATTTTTCTGACTCTAGAATTGTTGGAAGAAGAAACAATCCTGACAACTTGAATTCTCAGTCTATAATGTTCATTGTATTCCCTTTTGTGTGGTAGGAGTGCTCTTTGTTGCATCACATCAGCATTGCAATAAGTCAGCAAATGGCAATTTCTTCCTTGGAGTGCCTCATTTCATATACCTTGTTACTTAATTTATGGCATGTTGTTAGTTATGCTTAAAAAAAGATAAATTTGTGTAAAAGAATACTGATTTTCTTTTGTCTAATAATGACAGTTTATGTTAGTTTTTATGCATTGTTTTGGGGCATCAATGAATGCATTTCAAATTTCCATACAGCAACTTTAAGATGTTAAAACAAAAAAGATGAAGGAAATAAAGAATTTTAAATTTTGGCTAGTTTTTTTAAACCTCAACTGTAATATACAGACATGTCTATATAAATGAGAATATTCATTATAAGGTTGATTTTCCCACTTGCCATGAATATATTAAAATAAATTAGTATATGAGGTTGATTTTTCCACTTTCATATATTAAAATAAACGAATATACAAGGTTGATTTTTCCATGAATATATTTACACTGACCTCTCTACAGCATGCTCCATTATAACATGAATTGGAATATATGATGATCATGACGTGGCTCCTGAAATTTCATTTGCATGTATTTTTCTTATACATGAATAAAAATTCTTGACAAATAATGTGTAGAAAGTTTACTGTCACTTTGGGGAAGAGATCACATTCAAATTCTAATATAAGACAAACAAGCTGTGGCTCCTGAAATTTCTTAAACCATGATCCTATTGTCCAGAAACTCTGGTACACATGATATTATTGCTTACAAGGTGTCTGATAATCATTTCTGAAAATGTAGTTTCACTGTGACTTGTCTTTTTGAAAATGGAAACTTTTATTCAGTTCTCCATTTGTACCAGTGTTGTTACAGTTGAAATGCAACTTACTGACAGGCAGGTAGTGAGGATATACAAATTATGGTGAACAGGGTGTGTGTTTCCACCTTCCTCATAAACAGTGACAGCAGAATCTAGGAGAAAGGAGTGAATCTCAGTAATGGCGAGGCTGAGTTTACCACATTGTTACACCCCAGGTATCGGAGTACACAATGATCAAATTCAATCCTTTCAGTTCCATAGGGTGAAGAAAATAGTTGCAATTCTTTCCACCAGATGTTGATTTCAAAAATAATAGCCTGCAGGAATTCTCATGTGAGAATTAGCTGGTTCTTGTCTTCTGGATTTGTGAAAACTAGGATCATTTTCATTCATGTGTTCTTGAATTTGTTCATTCAGAATTTTAATGGTAAACCTTGTTTAATTTCCACTGACACTTTGGACTTGTGTGGGATAAATGATTTCTACCAAAGCAATTTCACAATGAGCTATGTTATCCATTTGGATGACCTGAAGTAATTTGGCCATTAAACAGCTTAAGGTATTTTGGAAAATACATCCATGGATTTGCTACTGGGTAAAGTTATGTAAAATTGGTTATTCATAATTCGCAGGTTCTGCTTTCTGATGAGTCATTCTAGGTTAAATGAATTTGCAAAAGACTAGCTGCTGCTGCTCTGGTGGTGACTGGCATTGGCCGAAAGGCGACTGTTGTTATTTAAATATTTTATGGAGAGATTTGGTAGCAGGTAACCAATGTGATTGCTGAGTAAAATGGTTGTTTATCTCTTTGTTAAAATTGGTAACAACTGCACAATACACCATAATGATTTGGCAAAAGTTTTAAAGGTTTCTAAAACCGATGGGCGCATCTGAATGTCTGGCTCCCTCTCCTAGCACGAGTAGTGAAACAGATAGCTACAGAATCACAAATAATCAGGTGTGGTGGGTTTTAAATTGACAAGTAAATATGCATGAGGTGTTTGGGTGGCATCATCATACACACATAAGTCAGTCAAAGAGCTCTTGTTTGGCTTGACACTTGCACTTGAGATTTTTCTTTTGGACTTTTAAGCAAGACCACTTAATGAGCATTTAGACTGATGATACAATGGGTTTTTCTTTGTTGAAACAAATTTTGGGTAATGAAAATGATACTGGCATTACACTGATGCCTTTTCCATGTTAACCAAAGTTGAATTACTTCTTTGTCTTCTCCTAACATGTCATCAAAGATGACAAGATGGGTATGACTCAAATCAGACACAATCCCATCATCTTTGCGAGGTATGCCCTCCACAAAAATGATGGATTCTTATTGACTTTCTTGAAGGAGGCTGTAAGCAGATATCCACACTGTGTAAAACCACACAACGCAATCGGGTGGATGATTGATCAAAGGATTTTGTGCTTGATCAAATATGGTTTTGCCTGAACTACTCGGGTCCAGAAATCAAGTTGTTAAAGATCTGGCAAAAATACAGTACCTCCCAACTTGGACGATCTTTGTCAATAACTTTGAGAGCAGAGGAGGTAAGGGAGGAAGCTGTAGCCATAGTAAAGATGTTCATAGACCAGACAAAGAGATTTTATATTTTTCAGGAAACATTGACTCAGTGTTCAAAGTTAAAAAATTGACATGAATTACGAAAGCACATAAGAGCCTAGTGGTTAAGTATATAGTTAAAATGTAAAGCGTAGTTCAGAATAACCCAAATAAAGTCCAATGCTGAAAGTTTTGATGTCATCATAAATTGTTGATAAGCCAACAATTTTTTGTTGGATGACAATAATGCAATCCATGCATTAAATCCTAATTTAAATTCCACTGTAGATTCAAGTCTCTATTTCCAAAAATGTAATTAGAGCTTGTTTGTATTTCAAGAGAATAAATAATTTGAATAATTGCAAATTAAATACTGTGCACAACAATTCTAACTTAAATCTGCTCAGATGTTAAAGCAGAAATAACATGCTTTCAGTAAAACATCAGTTATATGACAAATTAAGACTCAAAACCCAGATGAGGATCAAAAGTTCACAAATAAAGTTTGTTACCATAAGGCATGTGATGGATATCATGTAATCACTAAATAAAAATACAATGACCATGACTTGACTTAAGACACTGATGCTCACTCTAAGAAAAAAATAAGTTGTTTACCCAAACTTGCGCTGCTATGGGCAGCCACTACATATAATATTTCATATAATGAAATTAAAAAAAAGAAACTTAAGTACCAAATAATGCAAATTAAATATACATAACACATCGGTGAAGTGAAATTACTCATTGAATTGCTGAGTATGTTGAATCTTATTGATAACTTTTGAAGGTATAAATTCTGTCGTTCTGCTAATCTCAATCCAGATGGGCGTCTTCAAACTGTCGAAATAAATAGTCTTAAACAATCGTCTTCTTTGGCTCAGCATTGTCATTTCAGTGTGGTTAAAACGGAATCCCACAAATCAGTGATGAAACCCAATTTCTCCAGCAGAACTTAGGAAAAGAAATCTTTAATCTTCATCGTGTAAATAGAAGCTTTTGATCAAAGTTTTCTTTAGGAACATTTTTTCATCTTTCAAATGTGGTAATACTACTGGATGACTTTCATTGGAGGTAGACTCTGGGTTTTGTTGCTGATGTGTTGGTCCAGGTTCACTTAATGTATTCTTCAAAACTGCTAGCTTGGAATTGAACCAATACTTACGCCCATTTGCAGTGACAGCCCTATATATAGGGTGAGTGTTTTAGAGTTAGAGTAGTCTTTCAGTTCAATAATGGTAAAGAAGATGGAAGAGCCAACACACATCAAGCTTCTAGTCAGCTTTGAGGGGTGTCATGCAAACATTTAGTGAAGGCAATGGACTGCTTCTCCTTTCCAGATAAAGTGTCAAGATACTTGCAATATCTGTCAGAAATAGGACATTGTGCTACAGAATGTTCACAATGTCAAAGCAGTACAGGAGTTAAGGGAGACAAAGGTTGAGGTACTGTTATATTTGTCATGAGAAAAGTTATTGGTCTTCAGAGTAACCTACAAAAAGAGAACATTCAAAAAAAGAAGAGGGGGAGAAAAGGTCTTCTGAAAAGGAAGAAGATATGCCCTGAAAACGAACAAGAATCCTTACCCCTATAGTAAAGGCAAGAATAGAATACAAGAGGAGAGTGAAGATGAAGATCTTTTACCAGTGAAGAAATTTAGATGGAAAAAGAGAAAGTGAAGAAAGGAAATGAACATTTAGTGTTGTACTGTGAAATTTTATTGTGATTTTCAAAAGAAGAGAATATACCAGAAAGAAAAAGTAAGTGTCTCTTGGTCTTGAATTGTATAATCAGGACCTTCACTCACTCAAACACACACATACATCATTCAAATATCATGGGGGGAAAAGATTTAAGTTTTACTTGATTTGGCAATCTTTGAGTAGTCTCCATTTTCAAAAGAGGTTAGTGGCCCTGATAAACTTTGTTCTGTTGGTTGGATTTTTCTTGTTTGCTTTTGTTTTTAAACAAACTCATGAACTGAACACAAGGAGCTATAACTTGCCTTTTTTAAGCAAACTCATGAACTGAACACAGTGAGCTATAACTGCCACAGCCAAATGCTACTTGACATGCTACTGTGGTAGTGATTGCTGCTGCTGAGTCATCGTAGAGGTAGTGATGACTAGCTTAGAATGTTTGGCCCAGGAAGGGGTTTTTTTTTCTCTTAGGTTGAGTTAAACGTTTAACTAAGATACCTTAACTCAGCCAAAATATCTAATGGTACTGTCACCATCATTTTTCTCCTTCGTAAGTTCGTACTTTTCTTATTATTGTTTTCTTCTTTCCTCTTCTTGCTGTTGCTGTTGACTGAGAAAGACTTGTTCTGCTTGTTACTGATTTTGCAAACATTTCTCAAATTCTTCTCTATGCCTCTGTCTAAAATCATCTATCCGATGGATGGAAGGAGAAGGGATTAGGGTTAGAGCACTTGTACCGGTACAAATTCTTGCCAAGAGAAAATAAAATCAGCCATATCACAATTAAAATCATTCTCTTCTGGAAGTATAACTTATTGTTTTGGTAGCCACTGTGCCATTACTCCTTGTCTCCTCCGCAAAAACACCAATATATTGTATAATTAATTGCAGCAATTCACAAACTGTTGCATCGATTCACTGCACACAGACACTAATGCACATATGTACTGCATGTGACATCATTTACAGCTTTCCTCTGATGGAAGGGAGACTGCCCTCTGAATTTTTTAAAGCATGTTTGGATTTGTGAAAAATATAAATCCCGTTGGATCTAATCTGTAGCTATAAATACCTGTAACTTACCTCATTTAACTCACCTGTTCTCATGACGAGATGGAGACAAACATTGAGTCATCTACCCTAATTTTGGGAATGCTGCCTAGACTACCATATATATATATATATATATATATATATATATATACATATATATATATATATATATATATATATATATATATATATATATATATATATATATATATATATATATATATATATATATATATATAATGGGTTATCATGAAGATAATTGATATGACTGTTTTATATGGAGAGGCAAGCCTGTATGAAGAGATGTACTGTCCCACTGTGAGACGAAATTTGAGGAAGAAAAGATAAGCGCAATGCTCCATATGTTAGCTCAGTTGTGTTAACAACCCCCAACAGCCGTTTTCATGGCCACTCGCTTGCCTTTTGTCTTTGCATTGTATGAGTATTTGTTTTATTGTTTGGGTTTATTCTCTCCTGTCTTTGTCCCTATACATTACTCTGCCACTAAAAACCATTTTGTTCCAATAAATCATTCAATCCATATAAACCCCATGAATCACCAATGTTAAATTTCCATTGTCCCACAAGTGCATTTTCACTTTTTGCATGGGTTTCTCCATTTTTCCCCAAGTGCCATAAATCATTACTACCATCTGAAGTAATCCAGCTAAACAATATGGAAGCCGATCATATTACACATGCAGATAACAATCTGTAGTCATATGGACCGACTTCAAAATATTGGCACTATTTTGCAGACTTCCCAAGAAGACTTTCGTACATTGTACCCAATTTATTACCTGTCCTTAGAGCACCTAGAGTTGTTCAGGTAATACGTCGTTAACATGTATTTTCATGCATGTGTCGGTGCACTTACTGCTGGCAATGTAAATTCAGATGTTATGCTGCGATTCTTTTTGAGACCCTGTTGCTCGAGGTTGCTGTTGGTCGAATGAGTCATTGATGAACCTGTGTAAATACATAATTGAAAATATTACGTGTTTAAATACTGTTCCATTACGAGATGAAGGTCAACAGCAGGGAAAAGCAACTTCAGCAAATAAAAATTGCAATGAAAAACAACTGTGGGTCACTCTTAAACTTTCTTCTGCATAATTGACCTGAAAACACCCTGTGTGGTTATCGCAACATAGCTGAATGCGATGTAGCAAAACAATACCTCAGTGACATTAAACTTATCTAAGTTAGATGTCATACAAATGTAAGACCTGTGAAATCTTTCTTTTCTATTTTAGCATTGCTTTCAGCAGCAGTTGCAAAAGCTGCGCATTAGGGACTATCAGAACCCCATCAGGAATGGCGCTGAAAAAATGTCAGTGTACACATTAAAAGAAAATGTCTTCGATAACGAGGAACAAGTCGTCAAATGCCATTGAATAAAGGTCTTTGATAACACCATTTTATAAGATCACACCATTGACCCATCCATCGACCAACCTCGATTTACTCCTGATGGAAAAATCAAAACCAATTTTTTTTTTGGTGTCTTTGTTCGAAATGAACTTGCATCAATCATGCCACACACACATAAACCCAATATTGTCAACCGGGTTGTGACAACCGGACCAATCACTAATCAACCGGGTTGTGACAACAGGACCAATCACTAACTGGGTTGCATACGTAGTAACACCTCAACATCGTTTTCATTTTGACCCATTTTGGCTTTCATCACAAGCAGAAGTTAATTATTTAACCAGGTACAAACAATGGCCATTGTTTTTTTTTCAACTATACCAGAATAAACACTGTTGGATGGTCCAATGTGTTGTCATATTTTTTTCAAAGTATTGCATGCACTTAAGTATTCCAAAAAAAAAAAAACACTAAATGATTTTACATTAAAATTCATTTAATAAAACATGAACATTTACAGACATTACTCTGATTAGCATAAACTGATGTAGATCTGAGCAGATTTGCCACCAAATCAAATTTAACAGAGTTTACTAATCATGTTGATATTGGCCCAGGTGACCTTGTGAGTTTTGAAGATCGATATGGCAAACCTAAACTGTCTAAAGTTAGCATTTAAAATAGTATGGTCAAGTTGAAAGAAGATGTCGCAAATAATTTTGCAGTAATTAGCAAAGTTTGGGGAATCAGAGACAGCGGGTGTCAGTAATGCTGATGAAATATTATGTTTATAATAGCAATGCTTCAACCAAACAATACATGGATGAACAAATTATAAATGTACCTGCACAACCACATATAGTAACTGTATGGTACCAAATTCTGGATCATTTGATCAAAGAAGGATAGGAAGAGATTGACGTAACTGTAGGAAATAGTCGACTTGTTTTTCTTGTGTAAATTATTTTGAGTGACCTAAACATCCAATTTTAAATGTGCGCAAGTCCGGATCATACTCGTTTATCATACCTGGAAGTAAAGGTGAGTTCGGTAGAATGGTAACGTTGATAAATGATAAACATCATAATGGTATTGTAAAAATGTCATCAGATAAATATTATAAATTTATGGTACCAGCATCATTAGTCACCGGAGATGTTACTTTGAAGGACTAAACGGTTATCTGGAGGGGTACATGACTATCTGTGTTGTTTAAGATTAGTTTTATCATTATATAAGTAATGGAATCTGTCCTCAGTGATAAGGTTGCAGAATTTACTGACAGGATGTTTGATTAGCTGACAAAGGATGCTAACATTGATGGTGATTTTGTTCCCCTTGTCAACAAATATATGCTTCAAAAGGGTGTTACACTGAAATATAATCTTGTTAATGGTTAACTAGAAATTGACAGGTGGGACCACCCTGATGTACCACTGCCAACTTGACTGTTATTTAACAAGGATGCTGTTCGGATAACAGTTACTGGGCAATGATGATAGATACAAAAGGTGCAGATATAATCAGTGCCTTTGAAATGAAATATTTCCAGACAACCAGAACACACAAATGCAGGCAATTTAAGTAATAAGAAGATATATTTTTTTGAATAGTATGGCAGTTGTACCAGTAATAGAGGTTTATTCATTAGAAGTGCATGTGGGTATTGCATCTGGACTCGATGAGTCCGGACTGGATTGCCAGTCATGCAAATGTACCACGCGATCATGCAAATTTATAATTAATAGATGAAATATGATAGACCCTCAATGTTATCAACATGAAAATATAACACGATGTAACACAGTTTTTGTTCCTGGGTAGTAAGTATTATTTTGTAATTACTTATGCCTAAGAAGTATAGAAAATGGCTATTATTCCCCACAAACTTTGCTTTTGTGACCAGGACAAATATTTTAAAATTTATCTATTTTTAATGAAAAAATGGGTAAATGTGTGTCTTTTCATTCACATAAAGTCAGAAAAAACAATATATGAATCAAAATTAATGTGTATTTATAGTAAGGTAATAAAAAAAATGACCAAAAAAGATTTACGAGTCATTTTTTGAGATTTACTATTATGCTGAGCAGCAGGGATGGTGAACCTTACAAATTTTTGCGACGAAATCGATTAAAGTCTCAGAATTCCCAATAAAGCCTTCCTACGAAATCTCATATTTTAACCAAAAAAAAAATAAAGACCCCATTTTACAAATGGAGCCTTAGCGATTTTGTCGTAAATATGTTGTCATAACCACCCTCAAATTGCTGCCAATAATTGCTATCATTGTTGTCATACCCCCCCCACTGCTGCTGGAAGGATTTCAGGGTTAATACAAATGATTTAACCGAATATTTGATCAAGTCCAATACGATATCGTGACCGAGGGTCGTGTACATTTATTGTTATAAATCCATGTGGGACTGACTGAGCAAGACTAAAAAAATTTTTGAATCCATTGAAGTCCATATCGGAACACCATGTCTGCCAAATATTTCGTAGCGTATTTGTATCAACGCCGTTGAATACAGCAAGAATATTGCAGTTATCGCGAATCACTTTTGGAATCTGAGTGTAGCGTTGAGTGACATATATCACGTCAGTGTTTTTATGCCTACCTCGTGAAAATATTCTAGCAGGGTTCTTTTGATTATCTAACATCACATCATCGTACACTACAAGATTGTTTATGTCTTCATCGAGGTCATCTACGCTAGGCGCATCATCAATATCTGTTATAAAGTCGATTACACTTTCACCTTTAATTTCTGATGCATTCTCATTATAATCTTTTAGCACTTCATAGCACCGTTGATCATCTACGGATGGAGCAACTAAATATAATTTATCCCACTTCATAAATCGCATTATCAAATTAAGCAGCAATTGTGTTTTACCCGATCCAGATGGTCCGATTATAATGGCACGGACAGAATTCGGAAGCGCTGCGTGGTGCTTCACCGGTTCTCTTCTTTTAGTCGCTGAAAAATCAATTATATTCATAACGCTATATATAAATTATGGATCTATATTGTGTTAAATGTAAACAGCGTACTAGTACAAATGATGCGACGACGATTACAACTAAAAATAACAGATCGGCACTTACTGGTAAGTGTGTAACATGTGGTACAAAAAAATTTCGATTTATTTCTTTAAAAAAAAGCGACACGGAGGTGATATCGCAGCCAAATTGGGAAAACTCCCCGGAACCCCATGGGCAAAATACCCTGGAGAAAAATACCTTCCAGGATATAGCTACTATCGTCCCGGAACGAGATTAGATCTCAGACTTGATGATCAAAATCAGCCCCGGCCTGGTGAGTATCCGATAAATGCTATTGATAAGGCATGTCATGCTCATGATGTTGCATATAAAAGCAATAATTTGCAACAAAGACATCTCGCAGATGTAAAATTAATTCATGCGTTAAATGCTATTCCCGATAAATCCTTCAAAGAAAAATTGGCTTCATGGTTGGTCAAATCAGCTATGAAAGGCAAATTGGTGTTAGGAGCTGGTAATTGAAAACACTAGTGTTTTTATAGTATGGAATCTATTTATTATTCTCCGAAAGGATACTGGAAGGGTAAAGCAGCAATCAGTAAACTCGCTAACGCTGCAAAAGTGAAAATGTCCACTGCGGAAGATTGGTTATCCAAACAAGCTATATGGCAAATTTATCTACCAGCGCCTAAACAAATTAATTATTCTCATTTTGATGTTACCGTACCCAATGAAGTTCATCAGGCTGATTTATTGTTTTTACCACATGACCATGGTTACAAATACGCGCTAACTGTAGTTGATATTGCGAGTTGATTTAAACAAGCAGAACCATTAAAAACAAAGTCAGCTTCTGAAGTCGCTTCTGCATTTGAAAGGATTTATCGACGAGGTCCTCTAAGATGGCCAAATCTATTACAAGTTGATCCTGGCAAAGAGTTTCAAGGTGCTGTTCTATCAACAATGAAAACTCATAATGTTACAATACGACGGGGACATATTGCGTTACATCGTGATCAGGCAATTGTAGAACGATTTAATCGAACTCTTGCAGAACGGTTATTTGGATATCAATATGCAAAAGAATTTTTCCAAGAAAAACGATCTCGTGAATGGGTCCAAAGGTTACCGAGTGTAGTTGCAGCGTTAAATAACGAGATTACTCGAAGTAGTAGGAGGGCGCGAACCCTACAAAATTTTGCGACAAAATCGATTAAAGCCTCAGAATGCCAAATGGAGCCTTCCTACGAAATCTCATATTTTAGCCCAAAAAATAAAGACCCCATTTTACAAATGGAGCCTTAGCGATTTTGTCGTAAATACATTGTCATAACCACCCTCAAAATTGCTGCCATCTACGTCGCAAATATGTTGTCATCTCGCCCCTCCTGCTGCTGATTAATACAAATTATTTAACCAAATATTTGATCAAGTCCAATACGATATCGTGACCGAGAGTCGTGTAAATTTATTGTTATAAATCCATATGGGACTGACTTAGCATGACTAAAGTAATTTTTAAATCCATTGAAGTCCATATCGGAACACCATGTCTGCCAAATATTTCGTAGCGTATGTGTATCAACGCCATTGAATACAGCAATAATATTGCAGTTATCGCGAATCACTTTTGGAATTTGAGTGTAGCGTTGAGTGACATATATCACATCAGTGTTTTTATGCCTACCTCGGGAAAATATTCTAGCAGGGTTCTTTTGATTATCTATATTGCTTATATCTACGTGATTGTACTACCTAAACCTAAATAAGTGACAGCAATAAGGTGTCTAGGTAGACTTAGATAAGTGACAGCAATAATGTGTCTACGTAGACTTAGATAAGTGACAGCTATAGTGTATCTATAAGCGGCAGCAGTAGCCACCAAGAAAATGTTGGTCAATCGAATCTGCTGTATGGTTCATAGTCCTAAATACTGATAATGTTGAAGTAATTTCCACGCAACTACGCAAACCTTGTGGCCAATTGCGCATGTGTAACGCTATTTTAAGAATACATAACATCCGCTTTGACTAAATCAAACGGCTTATACGCTTGGATTCAGTAATATTCGTGTTGTGCAGAATAATATATATTTTTTGGGAAACTGGAAAAATAAAATACCAGAAACTGTGGTTTTTGTTACTTTTAGGACTACTGTGGTTTGGGTAAGTATATATTAACTAATTTATCTTAAACACATAAATGAATTTGTAGGTCAGTCGGTTACTTGTGGAAGCTGTAATTGTCGCGGTTGGGGTTCGATACCTGTGAAAGGTAAATTTGTCTATGGGGCGATTTTATGCCCACAAAAAATATTTATTTAGTGGGGGGACTCTGGAGTAAACCTCTAAAATCAACAAACAAATCACATTTCTCACTATGGAGTATGGTGCGTTTGTTGGACGTAGATAAGGTTCCCCCGCCTTAGGTGTTGTCTTGTGTATATGTTATGTGTTGTGTGCCGTCTTGAGCCGTCCAAAAATAGATCAGCGGGAGGTGATATGAGATCGTAACCCTGTGACCTACTAATGGGTACCTACACAGTGATCATTCCAAAAACACCACTAAAAATAAACCTAATCAGGTTCAAGGTCACAAAGACCATTAAGCCTTCTGAGTTGCTAGACTTTCGGATACGAATAATTTAGGAGCTCTTGCGAGGGAAACAAGTGGTCGCAAAATAAGACCTACACTGCAGACAGCCCTCTGAGTTTTTAACATTTCGTCTTATAGTTAGAACTTCGCCTTGGGGGAAATGTCTAAACAAAAATTCAGAACCTCATTAGGTTTATCTGATCAACTATGGAATGGTAGATCGATTGCCACCTAACGCTGGTCAATTTTTGCTTATTTTTATATTAAATCTATATATTTTTATATACTGAATTTTGAGAATATCATTGTCATTGTTTCTGCGATTAAAAAATGACAACATAACGGTATCGATGTATCTGTCAATCTTAATGCTGACAAAATTCTATGTGATTTTTGACTCGTTACAACAACTCAAAAACCAAAATAGATTTACGCTATCTTCCAATTATAAATTGATGAAGGAGATCCAACAGGGAATAATAAAGTCACTGGCAACAGTCACTGATAATCAGGTAAAACTGTTTGTTCCTCTCTCAAACGCTATTGACAAAATCAAGTTAGAATTATCTCATGAATACGAACAGAAAAGAATTATGAACTTTTCGTATAAGACAGTCAAGGGAACATTGTGAGAATACGAGTGAAAATGAAAGTGATAATGAGAGTTCTTGACCATTAACTGTTATAATTGCTAAACCAAATCCTTGGGAAAACAAATACATATTATTCCTAGTAAATATATATATATATATATATATATATATATATATATATATATATATATATATATATATATATATATATATATATTCAATACGGACCAACCATTATATGTCAGGTACCATAGCCAAGTACCATTTTGCATCAAGATTTTTTTTTTGTTTCGCATTGTGATATAAATCGCATTACGATCTCATATACAGATTTATACTTATCTCTTCATTTCTTGTGTCCAAGATGTGATTAAATTGTTCGGTAAGTTTGGAGTGTATTCTTGATAATAATGCATTATGTACTCGCAAGTACACGGGTTTATTTGCTCTGATACAATGAACCACCCAGGTGGATCGCGCAGAGTAAATGTGTATAATATGTATCCTTGCTTGGTCTGGATAGACTTTGAAAGATCTATCTGAAAACTTCCATCCACGACGTCGCAAACGAGATTGACAGCGATTGTTGTTGTTATGTTTACATTGTCTGGTGATATGTGGCACCCGGCACCAAAGGGGTTGTTATTATGTTTAAAAAAGACGGTGGTGGGACTATTTTTCTCCACGATTCAATTACTCCCGGATAATGTTCTTCAATAAGATCACTTAATGATTTCTTTAATTCAGCGTTATTTAAATCTGTTATAAAAATTGTTTGTAAGTCTTTTTCTTGTATTTTATAATGATTAAGAAATAATTGCTTAAGTTCTGGAGTTGTATAAAGAGTATTGAGAGTTGTCGCATTGACTCGATTATTTGCTGCTTTTCATTATGATCATAATGTTGTGGTAATGAAGTAAGTAAATTTCTTAAATCATTAAACGTTTTATCGTATTCAGGTTTGCGATCATCTAAAAAATTCTTTAAGAAATTCTTCATCAACAATCTCTCTAGCACACCCTGGCGTCTTGGGGTCTCTGATAGCAGTAAATGCTGATCTAGATATCTTGGGGATGCTTTTACCGTCAAAATCGGTAAAGTAATAGATATAGTCGTTTGGATCAAATTCAAATCTATATGATGCCATGGATTTTTGTTTCGATATTCTGGATCTATAACGAATTTGTCTTCACTCGTTTTAAACTCATTTTAGTTGGTTATGAAACTCATTATAAACAGGTTCAACTTCAGGCCATCCTAACACTGATCTGATCGATCTCTGATAAATATCTACAAGGTAATCAGGAGAATTTATTTCAATCACCGCTAATAGTGTTGGTTCTTAAACTGATCGCTATTTTAGAATCTTTCCCTGTGATAAATTTAATTCTGCGTTGGAACTAGTCATTAATCTGTTCTATTTCATAACTACCCGTTGAAATTCCAACAACTTGCCAATCAGGTGTTCCATCCGGTTTATTCTTATTCGCAAATGCCAGTGAATTATTTGCTGGTAATCCACCGAATGGTTTTGACCTGATATTTGGCCAGCTATTATAAACGCGCAGTTGGACCTATGCAATTTCACTTGCTGCAATTGCAGTTGGAAAGTTAACGCAAAATTCAGGATTGGTTGAACTTACTGATATCATAGTAAGTTTTGATGGTGTCGTATTAGTGACGATCTGTTGCAATAGTTCTCTTGACTCAGACATTATTGTTATCGTTATTATTTAATTCTCTATCTTTCCGCTATTGTCACTAGATAATTTGTTGTGTTCCATTATGAATGCTTCATCGTAGGTTTTCATTATCGTTACGAATTCCTCATCAGATATTTTACCATCTATGAGTTACAAGGAAAGATGAGCGTAATTTAGTATAGGCGGCTGTTGCTGTGTGCAATTTCATCATCTACTCGCGTAATTTATCGCTCGCGTATGTAGATATTTTCTTAGAGATAATACTGAGAATACCTGCACATGTTGTTGTTGTAGAAACGACAATCGTTAAAACCGCAGGGGCCGTCGTAGTTAGCGTTGATAATAATAATCCGGTCCCAGCAACAACAGCAGAAACTGAGTAAACTGTTATCTCAATAACAACCATGCGTCTGTGATATTTTTTTTACTTTCAAAGTGTAATCGTCAATGATATTTTTTAGTTCAGTCTGACACTTACACGCCTGATTATATCTGTGACGTTGAATGTTAATGAGTGGCTCTGTCATTTGATTCATTATACATAATGACGTTAGGTAATTAATTGAGGAGTTTCCGCTACAAATTCTATACACCACCCATAAGACGTTGCGCCTAATTTTTTATTGTCCGCTACGAACATAAACGTTTCTTCCGAATCTTTGTTTAACATTATAGACACAATTCTAGAAAAACTA
The DNA here is from genome assembly GCA_016746295.1 of Potamilus streckersoni. Lineage (NCBI taxonomy): Eukaryota > Metazoa > Mollusca > Bivalvia > Unionida > Unionidae > Potamilus > Potamilus streckersoni. The sequence goes on along the minus strand of JAEAOA010001772.1, from coordinate 486,449 downwards.
TCGGTTGACTGACGCCATGGAAATGTAGTAAATATACTGAATATTTCAACGCTAAACACAGAATATCTATACACACCAGTGACTTTTGCGATGTGTTTGAGAGTGGATCTACATTAATAATCATTCTCTCTACGTCTGCTGCTGCGTTTCTGGCAAAGTTATATGGTCGTTCTATTTCATATTGTTGTTACTCTGGAGAATTAGAAGTATCTTTTACAAACATCATTGATGGACCAGCTGATCTTGAGTAATCATCGTTGTATCTTGCAAGACCAAATATTGTCGTGGCAACGTCGACGTTTTCTGAATTGATTGAATATTTTTTTCCGTCGATAATGTACTTAGCGCTATCATATAACTCCATAATACCATTATTAACAAAAGCAACTCTAACACTTGCTGCATATGCTGCTGGTGCTGCAGGATTAACGTTATTTAAAATTTCACCTTCGACTTCAATAAATGCTTCAGCGGGTAATGAATATCTACTTGTATCCTGAACCTGCAGTTCGATTCATGCACGCTGATTTGGCTGTCGTGCGTCGTAAGAATAATACTGATAATCATGCATAGACTCATCTTTGAGAACTGGTGCATCCATGTCAAACGCGGGGTAAGAAGTGCGCTTGAACATCTTTATTATTATCATCTTCGTCTAACACGAAGACCAATTCCTGCTATCAGACTAGCGGTTATATTTTTTTCTTTTTCCGACATTGGTATATAAGCCAACTCCGCTAGTTTTTGATTAGCGGCTTATTGATTATTTTACTTACACTTGCGGGCATCATTTCAGTGCTAGATAATTTCACAGGTTGAGGTCGGATGGCTTGCGGTCTGCATATTAATCGCGTTAGTCTATCTTTGATTGCTGAAAATGCTTTGCTAGCAAGATTACCAAAAGCGTTTATACCTTTTTCAAAAACATCAATAGCTTTCATTCCTAGCTGCTTTGCAAGCGGTATTGCTTTTTGGAGCTATTCTTCTAAACAGACCCTGAACATCACCTAGTCCATCACCGTAGATTGCTCTGTATACCGGTAATCGAGAGATTATTACCCTGACCATGGTAGGTCCACGTTGAGTACTATTTACGATCATTTTATTATTAACTGACTTTATCATTAATTGTATCTAATCACTGTGGTAGTCGTCAGCGATTTCATTAATGAGGGACCTATACACTTCAATGTCCATAATACCACCACTAAATAATCGTTTGCAAATATCAGCTGCTTCATTAATGACTTTTGATGAATTATTACCAGCTCGTTTTCCTCAACATCAGCAAGAACATTATTAGGACAAGTAAGAAGACCACTACCTAGGCCACTTCCAGTTGCACTAGGAGCGTCTTGAAATACTTCTTCTTCCTCTTCACTTGGTTTCGGTGGTGCTTTTTTACTTGGTTTTGATGGTGTTTTGGGTGATATTGGATAATCACGAAGTGATTGCTCAAATGATTTCAGTTCTTTTTGTCGTTGTTCTCGTAGTTGTTCTCTCATTCTCGTTGTCGTATCTCTTGTTGTCGTTGTTCTTGTTGTAGTAGTGGTTGTAGTCGTGGTAGTGGTCTCCCTGGTGATGGCAATTTAAGTTTTGGTGATGATGGTTGTAATTGCAATAATTTCATTGTTTCCTGTCGTTCTTGTTCTCGTTGTTCAACCTCTTTTGTATATTTATTTACATCTTCACCAAATCTGCTATAATCTCTATAATCTTCATTAGATCTGATTTCTGGAATACTAGTAGCAATGCGATATACATCCTTGATACAATTGGAAGAGCTTAAGAGATTTAACATGTTCTGGTTTTACATATTTTTTCTTTCATAATATCCAAACACGGCAATATAAAATAATTGCTTTGGGTCCATGATAGCAGCAATACCTTCAGGCATAAATTTATCTATTATCTTAGTTCTGGTTCTTGATGGTTGAGAAGGTTGAACGGGTGGTGGTTGTGGTAGTGGTTGAGCTGCTTGAATATGAGCAATATCGGCAGGCAATGTTGCAAGAGCTCGTTGTGTTGCTTCAGTTTGCTGTAACAATTTTTTTTGTTGGTTCGACAATTGGTTTAAATAATTGTTTTGTATCCTCCTCAAATTCAGCTAGATATTTCTGATGTGATTGTAGTTGTTCCTTAACAGAATCACAAACAGGTAGATATTTTTTAATTGCCTCTAGTCGCTCTCAAGCTAATTTTAGCTGAGTGTGGTTCTCCAATACTCATTATTGATAATATTTATACTGGCTGTTTAATTTATAGCAAGAGAGAGGCGTGGTGACCAGATTGTGAATAAATTGAGCAAAAAAATGGTCAATTAGAGAAGTTTTCATTGTTAAAGCAAACACATTTTTTCAGCCTTCGTAGAAACCCTTAATTTTCAAAAATAAGGCAAAGTTGTCTGATCAGCCTCTCATCTAAGTTATTTAACAAAGAGATGAGCAGCAGAGAGGCTGTGACCTCCAGATTGTGCTCATCGTTTGTGTCTGTTGATGAGAACAAACAATAAATAATAGCAGTTTGTTCCTCATAGTTGGGACAAAAGGTTTGCCTGGCACAACCTAGGGTTCAGCTTCTCTGCTGCTAGTGCACAAAAGTGTACAATTAACGAGTCGTGAATGCCTCAGGGCGAAATGCGACTATAATCTAAATTTGTTCGTTCATTCCATTCAATGTGGCCATAACATAAACCTGCTGAGCCATTCTTCCCTTCACTGACGGAGCTACTAGAAAGTATAAAATACTGGTTGAAGACAAAATGAGAGGCAGCTGTAGAAAATTCCACAGAGAGTTTTTGAAGGAAAGCTCACCACAAGGCCATCTTTAAACGAGATATAAGGTTAGTGAGTGTGCCACTCGAAAACAGATGTGATTGAGATACAGCAAGGCATCATATTCCAAAGCAGCCTCCATACCGGATAAAGCCTGCAGTCAAGGAGGATAAGAAGGAAAGATGAACTGAATGCCATTTTGCCTGAATGAACGGGGTTTTCATTCTGGTTCCAGAAAACCTCTTTAGACAAAAACCTGGCCCTGAAAAGACCCTGATTGGTAAGCTGCTAAATAACTAACTATAACAAGATCACAACAATTGTTAGGCTACTATTAGCCAAACTGATTGGTTAATTTTTTTTTTGAAACTACAAGTACGCATAGAACATGAAAATACTATAACTCAACAGTAGGCAAATTCACAACTCTGGAATAATTGACTTGGATGTGACTATTCACGTTTGGCATTATGTTAGGGACCACTCCGCAAAAGAAGTAAACTGGGCACAAATTTGAACAGAATGTAACAATTGTAGTGTGTAATTGGTTGCAGTCTTGCTGGCAGAAATACCTTATTGGCTTGCTTGATTGGGAGGCATTGTAAAAAAGAGGTTATTGCAAATATCAATTAAAGGTGTTGCGCATGCCTTAGGGCAATATATACAACTATAGTCCAAACTCATCATCATTCCATTCACCTGTTCTTGTCACAAGATGTGGACTAACATAGAATCATCCTATCGTCGATGCCGTTCAACCCAGACTATCCCATGTGTGTCAAATTATCATGGGCTATTACCCAGATCAGAGACAACCCTTTGGAAATGAAGGATCTACATGGAGAGGCAAGGCTGTCCAAAGCGAGTCTTAATCTATTACCCAGATGTTAGAAAAAGTTTTGAGGAAGAGAAGACCTGTCTTATGCCATATATGTTAACTCAATGATGTTAACAGAAACCCCAATGGCCCTTTTCAGGGCCACTCATTTGTCTGGAAAAAATGCACATTCTCTATTGCTAAAACAAAAGATATTTTGTCTGTATGTATGTATGTATGTATGTATGTATGTATGTATGTATGTATGTATGTATGTATGTATGTATGTATGTATGTAAGCATGCATGCATGCATGCATGCATGCATGCACGCACGCACCCAGTACGTATGTCCCATTCCCTTTTTGATAGACAAATCCTATGTTTAAATTCCCTTGTTGCTATACAGTCCCAATCCCTTGCTGCTATGTTCCATCTTCCCTTGTTGCTATACAGTCCCAATCCCTTATCACTGTACAATCCCACCCATGTTAAATTCCCCTTGTTGCCATAGGGCAAACACCTTACTTTAACATCAAGGTCCCATTCTTGTTATATCGTCCCACTCCTGATTCAAGGAGTAGTGAAAAGAAGATTTTCAAGACAGCTGTCTTGCAGTCATATAGGATGTATAACTGATAACATTTTTGTTTAAGACCAACTAGGTATTGTAAGAAGTCTATTGGTGAAAACCCCATGCTGAAATACTGTCAATTTGGGAGAAGCTGAGATTACAATATTTTCATGGTCACCACATTGGACATAGGTCAGCATCGGTTTAATTTAGGCCAAACAAAATGTTATAAAAAGACTTCTGGTGAAAGTGACTTTACATTTGGAGGAGTAAGCATAACAATTTTTTACATGGCTGACATATATGTCATATTGGATATCAGATTTCCATTTAGCATCAACTTTACTTCATAAGATGTCTTCTGGTGAAAGCACACTATCTCCAGTATGATGGCCATATTGAATATTTGTTTGACATTATTTTCATTTAGGACGGACTAAATGAGATGAATATGTGTGTTATGTCCAAGCAGCATAGGAGGAGTGGTCTTCTAAAAGACAACAGACCATCCCATAAACTCTTCTAGTCTATGACCAGTGTAGCTAGAAGGCAGACTGCAGACAAGGTATTTAAATTACAACTTTATTTGTTCTGGTTCTGACATGTAATATTCTCCTGAAAACAAGCAACATCAACATGCACTAGATCTAGGAATATTCCACCGACACAAGAGACAAAACCCTCAATGGAATGTAGAATGGGAAGAATGTTGGAAACAACTATAAATAGATTAACCTAACTGGATCTGATACTGCAAACATCGGCTTTTGTGTTACGAAGTGCAAACAAAGTGTTCAGATTCACTGTTACCATAGTAATGAGCTCTCAAATGATGGGCATTTTCGTCATCCTTACTGTACAATAAATTCTCTTTCCATGCTGTAGTATATTACTCTTTGTCTAGTCTTAGGCAATCTGAGTAATGTAAACACATCTTCAAGCACCTGCTGTAATCAGCTGAGATGTGACTTTAATACATAAAAGTCTAAAGTGATCTAAAGGCCCATGAGTGTGATTGCATAATGTACTGAAGCTGCCGTCAAACACAGATCTTAGCACTATCTGCAATTTAAGCCAGTTGGACAGTTAAATTGGAATCTTGTTTGGTACCAGATAAGCAGGCTTGTATGTGTTGAATGTTATAATTTTTGTTAGGGTACTAATGTCAAGTCAAATATTAAAAAAATTTAGTGTAAGCTAACCCTTTGAGACACAAAGCTGCACCGAATTATGCAGAATGCTGAAAGCAATGCCAGCTGTGAAATCAAATGTAGTTTCTAGTTGTCACAGTCTGAAAATGTTAGGCAGACAGGGCTAAAATCTGCCGATGCAGTAAGTTTCAGCTAATTTTCAATATATAACTTCCAAAGCAAATAATTAGCCATGCATAATAAATATTTAGCCATGCAGAACAACTGACTCCAATAATTCTTCAGAATACTTATGATCATAGAATTACTGAATAATAACAATTAACATTTACCATATATTGACATAAATATTGTACCATAAAAAGGAAATATGATACCACTATATTATGCTGGTGACGTATGTCATCTTTATCTAATGGTAAGGTAAGATGTATGTATGTATGTATGTATGTATGTATGTATGTATGTATGTATGTATGTATGTATGTATGTATTGTTTAACCACTGGCAGTTAGTTTGCATCCTTTGCAGACAAGTTGTCTCCAGCTAGTGTGACAATATGCATACTTTCTGTCTATTGCATGTCACATTTCACTCTGCAACATATCATGTATACTAAAACTCAGAACTATACTTTACATATAAATTTAAGCAAAAAGAAAACCTTAAATTATTTTCAGTGTTTATCGGATTATATATGACAGATATTTAAATTTATTTTAGTGTGGTCTAACTTGTCATGTTGAATACATTGTCACAAATAAATAATTTCTATTTTCAACTTCTCAAAATCTGCTAAGCTAATTTCAATGAAACATTCCTCAGGATATGCAGTACAAAAATTGTAATCACTTTCTTAACAAGCAGTAGGGTAAACTCATTTTCAGCTTTTTGTCCAGAACAACTTTAATCAATCTTGGTAGGTATCTTATAACATGCTATATCAGATTGTTTTTGAGGTATCTTCCTGAGAAACTAGGATTGAAAATTATTTTTGACATCTATACAACTTAGGTCAACCTTAGTAGGAGCAGGCTGAGCAGTAGCTCCTCTGGCAATGGTGTGATTTCCTTAGCAACCAAGTACAAAACCAATGTGACTTCAGAACTGTTAAGCTGAATTCAATCTAACCTACTAGAAATGTTACTTAGCTTTATAACTCATCTAGCAAATAGGCAGTTTCTACAGCATCCACATTAAAAACATATTTTCAACTTTTTCTCCTGAACAACTAAGTCAATTATGATCAAACTTGGATGGAATGTCTCTTATGAAATGTTCAATAAAAAATTTGCTCTAGTTAGCTCCCCAAGTGACAATACTGGCATGTTAGAAATCATAATGGAAATCCAATGCACAGATTCTTCTTCTGAGCAATTTTAATAAGCAAGTGTGTTAGGGTATGTCCTATCAAACTATGTCCTGAATTGCTTTCCTAGCAATAGCTGGCTTCCATAGCAACTGTATCGAAAACCCATTTTTAATATCTCCATATTGGTTGTGTTGATATTTATCAATCTTGGTAGGAATGTGTCAAAATTATTTTTTTTTAAAATTGACTCTTAAAACAATGATTTGCTATTTCTAGCAACCAGCTGGAAAACCTATTTTCAGTTTCTTTCTTTGAGTGTCACTTACGCCAACTCTGACTCCTATAGCCATGGTGTGGCTTCTGCAGCAAATATGGGAAACCTATTTTGAACTTCTTAAGAATTGTCTAATCCAATTCAAATAAAACTTAGATTTAATATTTCTGAAGTTGTACTGTATCAAAACTGTGTCAGGGGTAGATCCTCTATTCAGTATTAAAAGCCTACAAAAAGCTATTGCTACCAATATATAAACAAGAGAAATGTGAATAGCACATTATAGTCCTCAGTGCAGGTATTAGTAGGGCCTTATCAACATTGGAGATTATTAACCATTGGGCTTTTATTTGGTCAAGGTATGTGGTCTTGAACTAAAGTTACTGTGTTGATAGCATTTTTTTCTTATCAGACTTACCATGACCATCATTTATAGACTCCAGTTTGTATGTATGTATGTATGTATGTATGTATGTATGTATGTATGTATGTATGTATGTATGTATGTATGTATGTATGTATGTATGTATGCATGCATGCATGTATGTGTTTATAACATGAAGTGCAAACCAATTTTCTACAGCAGTCATTCTTGCAAAACCCAGTGACCTTGACCTTTTGCCTCCCAAATCCATGGGCCACTTTCAAACTTAAAGAGCTAGCCATCCATAAAAATTGGTTAAGGCATGTGGTAAACAACTAAAGTTATTTTGTAACCATTCTTCTTTTTACAGTAACTTTTACCTTTTACCCATGAATCAAAAGGTATTTATTTATCCCAAGCCATCCATAATCTTTGATTAAGGTATTTATCTATACCAAGCCATCCACAATCTTTCATTAAGGTATTTATCTATACCAAGCCATCAACAATCTTTCATTAAGGTATTTATCTATACCAAGCCATCCACAATCTTTGATTAAAGTAATTGGGCAAGAACTTCAATTTATTGTTTTATTATCAGCCAGGAGATTTAGTACTTTTGCATACATGCCAAGCCCTGGAGAGGAAAAAGTGAAATCCAAGTGGATAAAAAGAATAATTTGAGCAGAAACAGAGTAATCCACATATAGCATGATAAAATTCAATGAACATATGTCCAAAATGATTTTTTTACCCCTTTTATCTATACCAAGCTATCCACAATCTTTGATTAAAGTAATTGGGCAAGAACTTCAATTTATTGTTTTATTATCAGCCAGGAGATTTAGTACTTTTGCATACATGCCAAGCCCTGGAGAGGAAAAAGTGAAATCCAAGTGGATAAAAAGAGTAATTTGAGCAGAAACAGAGTAATCCACATATAGCATGATAAAATTCAATGAACGTATGTCCAAAATGATTTATTTACCCCTTTAGTCTTTTAACATCAGTAAATGCTTCAAGTTTTTTTATGTAGCACTTTTAGCATTACAAAGCAACATACTATCATAATGCGTTTCAAAACACTTTGTACCAACTGAAACTATGAATAATTTGCACAAAGTAGATCACTAAGTGCTTCATTACAGCGCCTGGACCTAAATATGGTTTTATTTTTGTTAACAATACTGAACAATCTCTCACTGTCAGCATTAGAATGGTACGGAACCAATAGTCCTTTCATAACCTGACAGAGAAGAGAAAATTTATATTTTCCAGTTATTGGGTCTTTAGCTGAGAAATAAAGTTCCATTACAGATTAACTCTATCCACAGGAAGTACACTGTCAGGTAGAATGCCTACCTGATACTTCAGAAGTTCTCCTTCTGATTTATTAGCAGCCTTTTCTGCTGTAAAGTGTTTCAATATACATGGACAACCTGATATGTACACTGATGGAGACTTTTTTCAAAATATAAAATGCAACTCCTTTATGAAATCCATTCATCACTCATGCTTTATCAGCTAAAAACCTCATACAGTTCTTCCAACTAGTGTTTATTCAAAGCATTTTTGAGCAAATAAAAACTTTTCTCCAGTCGAATATACTGTTAATTCTGGTAATGAAAGAAGAGCACTATGATTTTGCCATTTTCAAGAGTCTCCCAAACAGACTGAGAAAAATGTTGTCTCATCATAATCACTACTCTTGTCTCTGGCAATACCAAATGGCTCAATTTTCATGGAATCTTCATTTTTAATTGATTTAGTATCTCTTCTAAATACCTAACCAAATACAATCATTTTATTTTTGTACATGGATATTTTTTGGCAATTTTGGAATCAGGAAACAAAGGACCAATGTAATCTTCTACTGTTAGGGGTTGTAGGTGTTTTATTAAGAACTCGTAAATAATTCCTCTGCATTTATAAAATTTATGTCCACAATTGAGTTCTGCTGTAAAAATAGAAGCTACCTTAGTGCTGGAGTTATTAAAGGTTTCATTGTTTTACTACCATGACCAATATTAAAATCCTTTCCACACAGCCTGCAATGGGTGTAAAGCTGTATTAGGGTGGAATGCTGTATTCATGCATTTATCTCTGGATTTGTTTTTAGTCTTTTTCTAATCCATCTGTGAAATATTTCAAAAAACATTCTTCCTCCCAACATACATCAACTTGAATAAATCTGACTTTACTTTTAGCACCAGATCCCAAGATACTGGTTCTGCAACAGATATGAAACGGAACAAAGAATCTGAGAGCAAAGATTAATATTAGCAAACCAGTCTGTTCTTTCCCAACTAAGTTATGCAGCTTGTATAAATAGGAGACACTGTTAGGAGAGTGCAATCCAGTCTACGGACAAGTGTACTCTTATCTCGTAGCTGGGTAGAAACCGTCTTTTCTATGGGATTATTGTGATGTTCATAAAAGTGAGAAAACAAATTATTAATTTTTGTTTGGAGCTGGATATGCCGAAAAAAAAGCATAATCCACATACATTTATATGTAAGGTGTAGTTTAGTGAGAAAAAAAAAGCATAACGATTACGCCAAGAGCGTAATGGTAGGCATGTATGCTTATGACCCCCAAAATCAACAGGCCTTTTCCAAGTGCAAGTCATCCACAATACTTAGTAAACATTTGCCATTAGGAACTAAAGTTATTGTGCAGCAATATTTGTTTCTTCTTTCAGTGCTTTGACTTCCACCTTAGACCTTTTGACCTCAAAATCAACAAGCATGTTTCTTACCCAAAGTGCAAGCCATCTACAATGTTGGGTTATAGATCTGAGATGTAGAATTAATGCATATAAACCATATTTCTTCATTGAGTCACAGTGACCTTAGTAGGCTTCTTCCTTATTCAATTTGTAAGCCAATTACAAAGTTTTGTCCATGTCTGTGATGTAGTGTTATAGTAATGTACAGAAAACATTTTAATTTTCTTCAATGAGATTGAGCAGGACTTTGAACCTTTTGACTCAGAAAATCACAAGCATCCAAGTTCAAGCATTTCCCAAAGTTTGTAAAACTAAATGGTGCAAAACTTGAGTTATCATGCAGAAATGAAATAGGGGGGAAAAGATATGGAAGAATAGACATGTCATTCCATAATATGTTCTTCCTTATGAAAATTGATACAGAGCGATTTTTTCTCCTAACTGCCTTCTTATACTGGACATAATGTAATGAGCAGAGTGAATGCACCAACAATTTAAAATCATATAAAAGCACCAACTGGTCCAACTGAAGCTACTCAAAAGTAAAAACAATTTAATATCATGTAGATAAATAATAAGTCAGATATTCCTAATTTATACCATTATTCTGACATAGTGTCTTTTACCCAGGCAAATGCCTTGCCGCTAAATTTACCTTTTAGACATATGCATTTCATGTGAGTAATATAAAATGCCTTGCCGCTAAATTTACCTTTTAGACCTATGCATTTCATGTGAGTAATATCAGGCCCACTTGGACCTCTTGTTAATATTTGTAAGAAATGAAATAGAATCTTCACTTGACAATTATGTACTATGATAACTCTGGCCTTGAAAGTCATTTTGCATCTTTTATATATTTAATTACTGATTTATTTCATTGCAGATTTATTTCATGCAGATTTATTCCATTACAGATTTATTTCATGCAGATTTATTTCATTGCAGATTTATTTCATTACAGATTTATTTCATTACAGATTTATTTCATGCAGATTTATTTCATGCAGATTTATTTCATGCAGATTTATTTCATGCAGATTTATTTCATTGCAGATTTATTTCATGCAGATTTATTTCATGCAGATTTATTTCATGCAGATTTATTTCATTGCAGATTTATTTCATGCAGATTTATTTCATGCAGATTTATTTCATGCTGATTTATTCCATTACAGATTTATTTCATTGCAGATTTATTTCATTGCAGATTTATTTCATTACAGATTTATTTCATTACAGATTTATTTCATTGCAGATTTATTTCATGCAGATTTATTTCATGCAGATTTATTTCATGCAGATTTATTCCATTACAGATTTATTTCATGCAGATTTATTTCATGCAGATTTATTTCATGCAGATTTATTCCATTACAGATTTATTTCATGCAGATTTATTTCATGCAGATTTATTTCATTACAGATTTATTTCATTACAGATTTATTTCATTGCTGACTTACATTCTTAATTACAACAGTAACCTCTAAAATGCATTTTTGTTTCCTCATGGATGAGCACTGTGCTTTTTGGTTTTTGAAATTGTATGAAACTGAAATTTTATAAATTTATTTCCAAGCTCTATCAGAACAGGATGTTGGTGTTTAGTAACCAAAAGCATGCAAGCAATAAAAACTTTAAATAAACAATGCCAATATAAAAGTCAGAATCCACTATGTAATATATTAAGATGTATTACTTGGTTTTATATGAACACTATATATTTGAGGTTTGTAATGTCTGTATGTGGTTTTGGTGACAAAACACTGATGTCATTTGCTAGTAATTGAAGCAATCATCTTTTGTGAGTATGGTACATGTAGTGCTTCAAACAATTGCTGCAATAAGACACTGGTGAGGACACAATACATTGATATCAGTCATGCTGGGACAATACACTGATATCAGTCATGCTGAGACAATACACTGATATCAGTCATGATGGGACAATACACTGATATCAGTCATGATGGGACAATACACTGATATCAGTCATGCTGGGACAATACATTGATATCTGTAATGCTGGGACAATACATTGATATCAGTCATGATGAGACAATTTCATTGAATCAGTCATGCTGGGACAATACACTGATATCAGTCATGCTGGGACAATACACTGATATCAGTCATGCTGGGACAATACACTGGTATTAGTCATGTTGGGTCAATACACTGATATCAGTCATGCTGGGACAATACATTGATATCAGTCATGATGGGACAATACACTGATATCAGTCATGCTGGGTCAATACACTGATATCAGTCATGCTTGGACAATACACTGATGTTTGTCATGCTGGGACAATCTATTGATATCAGTCATGCTGGGACAATACACTGATATCAGTCATGCTGGGTCAATACACTGATATCAGTCATGCTAGGACAATACAGTGATATCAATCATGCTGGGACAATCCTACTACCTTTGATTAAATCAATAAAATGTAAGACTTGATTCAGAAATGACTTTGTGGGAAACTGCTCAAAAACATTTGCTAATCTTGAAGGCTTATTTTCAAATGGATTCTGATTTCATTCTGCATTAGATTTATAATGAAATGGATGAGCTCTAAGCATAGACAATGTGGAGCATACAATTTGATTCAGAACTGATCTTTTTGTTATAAATGATGTGAAAATAGTTTTGCTTCATTTTCTTTCAAAATGAAGATTCTTAATAACACTTGTGAGACAACTGTTTGAATTTCAAATACTGAGAAAATGTGATTAACAATTTCATGACAATAACATTACCCATTCCGTGTAGACACAACACTGAACAGCACACAACCTGCTATGAAAATAATTTGGATAACATATTTAAGGTTTATTTACCAAATATCCCTCATCATAATAGGTATTTGGTGTCTTAATCATTATCCAAGTCTTAGTCATTATCCAAGTCTTAGTCATTATAAAAGTCTTAATCATTATCCAAGTCTTAGTCATTATCCAAGTCTTAGTCATTATCCAAGTCTTAATCATTATCCAAGTCTTAATTATTATCCAAATCTTAGTCATTATCCAAGTCTTTGTCATTATCCAAGCAGCTATACTATTTTGTATATTCATATTGAACTAAATTTAATCATTATCCAAGTCTTAGTCATTATTCAAGTCTTTGTCATTATCCAAGTCTTAGTCATTATCCAAGTCTTGGTCATTATTTAAGTCTTAGTCATTATCAAAGTCTTAATCATTATCCAAGTCTTAATCATTATCCAAGTCTTAGTCATTATCCAAGTCTTAGTCATTAAGTCTTAGTTATTATCCAAGTCTTAATCATTATCCAAGTCTTAATTATTATCCAAATCTTAGTCATTATCCAAGTCTTTGTCATTATTCAAGCAGCTATACTATTTTGCATATTCATATTGAGCTAAATTTAATCATTATCCAAGTCTTAATCATTATCCAAGTCTTAGTCATTATTCAAGTCTTTGTCATTATCCAAGTCTTAGTCATTATCCAAGTCTTAGTCATTATCCAAGTCTTGGTCATTATTTAAGTCTTAGTCATTATCCAAGTCATAATCATTATCCAAGTCTTGGTCATTATCCAAGTCTTAGTCATTATCCAAGTCTTAATCATTATCAAAGTCTTAATCATTATCAAAGTCTTAATCATTATCCAAGTCTTAGTCATTATCCAAGTCTTAGTCATTATCCAAGTCTTAATCATTATCCAAGTCTTAGTCATTATCCAAGTCTTAGTCATTATCAAAGTCTTAATCATTATCCAAGTCTTTGTCATTATCCAAGTCTTAGTCATTATCCAAGTCTTAATCATTATCCAAGTCTTAATCATTATCCAAGTCTTAGTCATTATCCAAGTCTTAGTCATTATCCAAGTCTTAATCATTATCCAAGTCTTAGTCATTATCCAAGTCTTAATCATTATCAAAGTCTTAATCATTATCCAAGTCTTGGTCATTATCCAAGTCTTAATCATTATCCATGTCTTGGTCATTATTTAAGTCTTAGTCATTATCCAAGTCTTAGTCATTATCCAAGTCTTAGTCATTATCCAAGTCTTAATCATTATCCAAGTCTTAGTCATTATCCAAGTCTTAATCATTATCAAAGTCTTAATCATTATCCAAGTCATAATCATTATCCAAGTCTTGGTCATTATTTAAGTCTTAGTTATTATCCAAGTCTTAATCATTATCAAAGTCTTAGTCATTATCCAAGTCTTAATCATTATCCAAGTCTTAGTCATTATCAAAGTCTTAATCATTATTCAAGTCTTGGTCATTATCCAAGTCTTAGTCATTATCCAAGTCTTAATCATTATCCAAGTCTTAATCATTATCCAAGTCTTAGTCATTATCCAAGTCTTAATCATTATCCAAGTCTTAGTCATTATCAAAGTCTTAGCCATTATCCAAGTCTTAGTCATTATTAAAGTCTTAGTCATTATCCAAGTCCTAATTATTATAAAAGTCTTAGTCATTATCCAAGTCTTAATCATTATCCAAGTCTTAGTCATTATCCAAGTCTTAATCATTACCCAAGTCTTAGCCATTATCCAAGTCTTAATCATTACCCAAGTCTTAGCCATTATCCAAGCCACTATGCTATTTTGTATATTCCTAGTGAGCTAAATTTAATCATTGTTCATGATGCTATGCTAGGTATATTCGTAGTAAGCATTACACAGAAATTTACTGTACATAAGATGCAAAAAGGAATTTATGTTATTAATCTATCAGTAGATACATACCAGTAACTCAGCTAAAAAAATGCATGTATATTCATCAGGCATTGCCACATTATGAAAGATGGCAATTGGTTGGCAGTATGCACTCATTCCATATACAAATACCCAAAATTATTTTTTTAGAAAAAACAGTGAATGTCTTTTTGAGCTCCTCTAATTCTCCACCATGGATGTGCAAAGCATTTACGAGTAGAATCATAGTGGTTTGAATATTTTAAAAGGAATGTCTTTAACATGATCCATGCAGTGGAAGCAAAGATGGGTTAACTGCTGCTTAAAGATTGGCACTAAAAACATAACACATTATCTGTGCTTTGATTCCCATCATTTACTAGTGATATTATACCTTCTGTGCAGTACATTTAATTAGAAGTAAAAGCTACATGTTTTCCTTAATTAACTCTTGGAAGCCATTTTTTCTTGTCCATTTCTTTCCTGATCTAAATTATTTATGCTCCTATAAAATTTTATACATTTTGAATTGTTTTTTCTTCTCTCTTTCTTCTTCATAAATACTTATCAAATGCATGCATATTAGTGTTCACTCATTCATAATGCATGATTTGCTGGCAAAACCAAACTAATCATGGTCAGTCTGCAATGAGTAACTGATCTGAGCTGTTTGAAGATGATACTAGTTGGGGACAAACTGTCTGGGAAACGTGTGAGCTTGATAGAAGTGATGTTTTTGTGTGGGTTTTTTTGGCATCCTTTTCAGAGTTGCATTTTTCAATGCAGGATGATATTTTATATAAGTTTATGTGTTCACAGATGCCTGTGCTTAAGTTCCATGCATGGTACTTTGACCTTTAAGATAACCTAATTATTTTGTGTCAAGCCAGATTTTTCACATCATGTTGTATATACTGCATATATTGTACATAACTGATACAAGGCCTCAAGGTAATTAGTTCTGTAACTAATTCAGTTACCTTCTCTAAATGAAGTTATTATTTTTGTTGTTGTTGTTATTATTATTATATTCATTGTAGAGTTTTCTTCTAAGTGATGTTCAGTGTTGAGCTTGTTTTCCTCTGAATTTGTGAGTGGAGCCTCTTAATAGGTAGCATGTATGAGCAGGCAGCAAGTATAAATTCCATACTCAGCAATCCAGAAAATGGGTACAAGTATAAATCCCATATTCAGCAATCCAGACAATGGGTACAAGTATAAATCCCATATTCAGCAATGGGTACAAGTATAAATCCCATACTCAGCAATGAAGACAATGGGTACAAGTATAAATCCCATATTCAGCAATCCAGACAATGGGTACAAGTATAAATCCCATACTCAGCAATGGGTACAAGTATAAATCTCATACTCAGCAATTAAGACAATGGGTACAAGTATAAATCCCATACTCAGCAATCCAGACAATGGGTACACGCATAAATCCTATACTCAGCAATCCAGACAATAGGTACAAGAATAAATCCCATACTCAGGAATCCAGACAATGGGTACAAGTATAAATCCCATACTTAGCAATTCAGACAATGGGTACAAGCATAAATCCCATACTCTGCAATGGGTACAAGTATAAATCCCATACTCAGCAATCCAGACAATGGGTACAAGTATAAATCCCATACTCTGCAATCCAGACAATGGGTACAAGTATAAATTCCATACTCAGCAATGAAAGACAATGGGTACAAGTATAAATCCCATACCCAGCAATGGGTACAAGTATAAATCCCATACACAGCAATCCAGACAATGGGTACAATTATAAATCCCATACTCAGCAATGGGTACAAGTATAAATCCCATACTCAGCAATCAAGACAATGGGTACAAGTATAAATCCCATATTCAGCAATCCAGACAATGGGTACAATTATAAATCCCATAATCTGCAATCCAGAGAGTGGGTACAAGTATAAATTCCATACTCAGCAATTAAGACAATGGGTACAAGTATAAATACCATACTCTTGGTTTTTCCTAGAATCTACAGACACATGAAGTCCTAGAACTTTTGATCAAACATGAAAACCAGCAGAATTGTATGTCACACTTGCTTTGCAAGTGTGGTAAAACACCTGATTTAATCAACATGTACAGAAAAGTAGGCCGAATTGATCAAATTTTATGGAGATGAATATCTGTCCCAAAATGAATGTCAGCCTTAATGACTGCACAGGAACATAGCTAAATGCAAAATCAAACATAATTAATGAAGTGTGATATGCAGGTCACTGCGACTCATTTTTATCAGTGACCTGTACTCCTTAAGACCAATACACACATCAATTTTATGCATGTCCATGGAGTAGTTCCTAAAAACAATTTAGGTGACTACTTGATTTTATATTTACTCCTGCTATTAACATTGAGGCCTTCATAACAGTGACACCTGTGTCTTGACCATTAATGATAAGCTGGCAAGCAAAAATGCCAATTTCAAAAAGTCCATGTTTCAATCATTAATACTAAGTATGCAAGTCAAAATTATTGCCTATTTTCACCTTCATGCCAAAAACAAATTTTATATGAAAACAAGAAGAATGAACATAGTTATGTCACACACATTTATATTGCACATGGAAATCCATAGCTACGAGAGAAGCTATTATCCAATAACAAACTAAAACAATTGGCAGTACATGATAACAGAACATAACAAAAAAGTTGATGCAATAAATTTGATTTAAGTCTTATATCTGTGGTGTAATTTACAAACACCATAAACTTGATAATTTTATATAAAGGTGTATTTAAGTATTTTACATAGGGAAAAGTTCAATTCCAATGCATCATAAAAACAAGCCATATAAAGAATCACATATTTTGAACTAAGTTATATAACAAAATATCCAAATTTTAAAATTTAATTTTCAACATATATTTTACAGAAACAAAAGAAACAACATCAATGTCATTCTTTGGAATGTATGATCCTAATGATATACAAAGATATGACTAACGATTTCATGTGTTTTAAACATTTCAATATCTCAGGACCAATTGCTACAAATATATGTTATATATGATTATCAACATATGATGGCTGGTTTTCACCTTATTGGTTATATCATCTTGTAAAAATGGTAGTTAGTTGCCGTACCCATGGGCACACTGGAGCAGTCAACTTAGGCTTGCATTGGTGGGTATCCAATTTGTGACTCTTGGATTAGTCAGAAAAGGAATAATTGCTCAAATATTAGTCAACTCTACATCAGATCTTATAATCCAAACATTGTTACATGCTGAATCACAATTTTCCAGATAATGAGAAATTCCTGACTTGAGTTTTATCACTATGAAATATGAGAATTGAGAACCTCTTCAAATGTTTATATTTTTTGCATTTTGTTGTACATTATGTGCAGCTTAATAATCGTTTCTAGTGGTAACATTTATTCTATCAGAATTCCCCAAATTATCAGTTAAATTTAATGAAGAGTTAGTATCCATAAATGACTGACAGCATTAACTCCCTCAACAAGGATTGAATTTGATGTCATGTATGACTAGAACAAGCTGATTAGCCATTAATGTATTGACTGTATCATTACTTCAAGCAGAAATGAATTCTCTTACAAACTCCAATCAATAACTGAGAAAGGGGTATTGTTTTCCTTTCTTACAAATTCCAAGATGTGCCAGAAAAAGGAAGTAATATGATAAGCTTACCATTACACCTTACTGCTCATGCCGATTTATTTGGCAACCATTCATAGACAAAATTACATGTATTTTGTTCTTAGCAGGTGGAAAGAACAAGTTTAATACAGTAAAGGAATGTTGAGGCCATCACTATGATTATATGCCATATCAAAGAAGTCTTTCCCCCTACATGGAGCAAAACACTTTTTGGGTATGTGGTTTTGCACATACATAATTTAATGTACACTTAAATTTAATTATGCATCTGGTGTCTTATGAAAGATAACCATCAGCATGTACATGTACATACAAGTTGCTAAGTCTATATATATATTGTACAGCTGAGCCACGTCTGTCCACATTTTCATATGTGGATTTACTCTTTAGCTCTGAATTTTTAAAATTGTTGTATGGGACATGTGAATGTATTTAATTTGCAGTCATAAGCAAGTGAGGTTTTCTTTACTTCTCAAATGGAAGTAAGTTGCCCATTTTCTTAGTGAACAATCATTCTACTTCCAAATAAATTTCAGAGCAAATTTTACAGACTAATAGGAATTAAAGATATTCAACTTTACTTAGAAAGCTCATTCCTTTACAACACATTTAAAATCTCTATTTTTATCTTTCAATTAATGCGCAAAATTATTGATGCAATGAATTTAAAGTGAGAATTTAATCACAAAATAAAAAAAAAAATATTTGATCTCTTTCTAACATAAGACTAGATTCTTAATATTCATTTGAACAAGAAAATTATAAACAATGATGTAGTACTACTTCTAATTTTGTGTCACAATCAAAACAACTGCATACCTGTCCAATTCTTGAAAGCCAAGTCGGGGCATCTAATTAAAAGTAGAGATACTGGGATGTTTTTTAGAGCATTTTTCAAGCTTCATTTTCACTAGAATATTTATCAATAAACATGAAATTCTCAATGGACGTTTCTCTTTATGATGATTTTCTCCTGGATATGCCTTCTTTTGCACATTCTGGTCAGCTGTGGAAAAACTGCATGATAAAGTTTAGTCTTCAATAAACAAGCAAAAAAGCAAGTGTGACTAATTAACAGTGAATCTTTATCAGTTCAATTATCTTATGAAATGGACAGGCCCTCCAATGTAATTCAAAGAAACCATAAGTGATTAGAAAATAAATGATGTCCTATTTGGTTGTAACTAGCAGTGCCTTAACACAGTCTTAAGCTTCCATACATGTGGCAACTATTTTTCCCAGTGGCCCCGAGTGGAGTGGCCTAAAGTATGTCCGTTACAGATCACTGCCATCTCACCTCTGTGGGTTCAAGTCTAGGATTCATCGAATGTGGATATGTGAGACAGCTTGCCAGTAGCTTCTCATGGGTCGGTTGTTCTTTCCAGTGATTTCCCGGTTTCATCCTCCACCATTAATACTGGCCGCCATGAATAGCCTATCGTGTGCTGAAAAATGGCATTAAGTTCAACAACAACAACAACAACAACTATTTTCCCACATTTTATATCCAACCTCATTCTCAACTTGAAAGACATTTAGCATTATTTATTAAAGAACATATTTATTCTGAATTAGTTTTTTTGAGGTCACATAAGCTATGTGGTATGTTTCTTTACAACTTCTTTTAATTTAAAAATGGTAATTAACATTTGTATATGTGTACAGTAATGCCAGGTGTTCACTCATGTAAGTTTCTTTGGTGGGAATGGAGATGCTTCACTATTCACCATGACCATTCTTGGAAATGAAACTAACTACTTACAATTTGATTGTTCTGGTTTAGTTTTTGTTTTGGTTTATTGTCTGATTTCAGTATTGTTGTAGAGTTTAAAAATTCATAAATTGATGTGAATAATGTTTAAACTTAATATTCTATTTAATGAAGAAAAAAATTCTTTGTAGTGGGATAATAATTATTTCATCACACAATATTCATTGGTGATAAAATAGAATGTGGCATCTGTGGATTGCATAAGATATATTTAAATCAACAGACATAATGTAACAATCAGGAGTTCTTCGAAAAAATTGGGAGACAGCATGAAATTTGAAGGTAGTTTTTTTTTCCCAGCATGAGAGTTGATAGGCATGCAGCTGCTGCTTTGTGATACATGTACCTTATGTTGCAAATGTAAGTCGGTTTTATCCTCAGATTTATTACACAAATTTAATTCCTCAGTACATTTTCTCTCCACATAAACTTTGTCCTCAAAACAATACAATTCCGAAGACCATAGTTTTGAAACTCTGAAGTTGAAATGGATTTTTACCTATGTCTGGTATTTTAGATGATTACATTGTGGAACGTCTCATGGGAATTAAACATGGGGTAAACTTTTCTTTCTAACCATGACTAGAATCTTGACATGATTCTTCTATTCATTTTTCCTTTTACCTTTAAAAAATTTAAATACAAGATTTCATTGGAAAATCACATATTCTCTCTCTCTCATTGTCAAACAATCTATCCAAGATATCATTAGCCATCAACTCTAATTTCCTGGCAATGAAATGCACATAAACTGCTTGACCAGACTTAAGCTACTCTCCCTTTATCCCCAGTAGAAAAAGTTCCCATTTTCACTGCATTTCTTAAAATTACAAATATGCACTTTCATTTTTTTATGAATTTAAAATGTACAGCAATAAATGATTCATGATATTATATAAGTGGACAATTATTTATTTAAGTTATAAAAGTATTTCCAGGCTAGTTCCATGCTAGGTTTTTGATATGGAAATTGTAAGCATGCAATATTGCATTACAGACTGAATATCTGTATTAAATGCCAATCAGCTATGTAAGATTAAACATAATAAATATTTTTACATACTCATTATGTCTTTCACAGATATGATGTTTGATATGGATGTTCAATATATATTGAACTGAAAAATGTTGTAACAATATTCTTAGAAGCATCAAATCAGCATATATAATCCCAGTGTTATGTTATTTATTTTAAAATTCATTGATACACTGCAGCTAATAATACAAAAACTATAATTCTGAAGTCTCACTTTGTTCCAATGGGGGTAGGTGGAGGGAAAATGTGCTCAACATATATGTCTGGATTTGATGAGAAATCTAAGTATTCAGGTCATCATCCATTAAATTTCCACAATTTTGCCCATAAGTGCTGATTGTTTAAAATCAACCCTAATTCATTCAATATTTAGTACTCTATTTTAAGTGGTGGGGCGGGGTGAGGCTCAAATCATTCTAATGATTGATTTTGATCTTTCTTCTTTTTGTTTAAAAGATTCCAAAAGTCTTTTTCCAAAAAATAAAATGTCCATACCATAATCTAAATATTCAATGTAACTTTTAAATATCACTATATACTTTTCAACCTCTTTTCTGGTATACAGAAAATATGGATTCATTATTAAAAATAAGAATTTTCATTTCCCTATCAATGCATGACTAATAACCTTCATTTAATTATACATGCAGTAATTACAGACTCAAAAATGTAATGGAATCTGTAACCAAATGAGGAATACTTTTAGAAATGAACAAACCTGGTGTTCCTGGTGAGTGGGATCAAGTTTAAGTCTTCCTCTTTCATCTTTTCATACAGAAAACTAAGTATATGTGATTGTAAACTCTGTCCCGATTCTTCAAATGACAGTTAAAAAAGTGGTCTACAAACTGATACAAAGTGCCACATCTGCAACTTGCTAAAACTGAAAAGATGTGGTTTTTTTTTTACAAAATCATGCTATATTTAACTTCATTTTAAGACCTTGACAACAACTCCAACAGAAAATAGTGTTTGCTTCTACAACAGCTATTCAAGACAGTGCAAGACCTTTCTTATAAATATTAATGGCCTGTGTAGCAAAACCAATCATCGCTTTAAGGTTGCAATACCTTTTTTGTTTCCTCCTTTTGAAGGAATGACTTCTGTGCAATATCACTTCAGATTGTCAAAATATTTCATGTTATGAAGCCAAATAATTTACACAAAACATCAAGATTTCTGTTCTTTAGATTCTACACAGTCAATATATTTCATCTTGCTGAAGCATGCAGAATTTATACAGTCAATATATTTCATCTTGCTGAAGGCTTCAGATTTTGTATTCAATATATTTCATCTTGCTGATGGCTTCAGATTTTGTATTCAATATATTTCATCTTGCTGAAGTCTTCAGATTTTGTATTTAATATATTTCATCTTGCTGAAGTCTTCAGATTTTCATTCCTGTAAGTCACACATCTCATTTTTACAAACTGTGGTGTGGCTAAGTGAAAATCTGACATTCCATCTACTGAACACTGGACACTTGTCTTTTTTAAATCTAAATACATTTTCTGCCATCATCTTTTCTCTTTTGACATAATCTCTGAAGCATGTTGTGCTTTAAGAAAATTGTAGCAGGCTTGACATACTCTTACTGGCTTCCAAATACGCAGTCGCCGAATTTCTGTCTCAAAACGACTGCATCTGAAAACAATGTGAACATAATGCAATAAAGAAGCCAACTGGTATTTTCTTAAGAAATAATAAATTAAGTAATTTTATTTAACTATCATATTTTATGCTTATTGAAAATGGAGACAACTAAAAATTTGGCAATATATGTTTACAAAACTCGTGTTATATCCATTAAATATCCATCTGTGAAAGTAAAGATTATTGCATCAAATACTATGAACTGATTAAACAAACCACCAATTGAGATATAATTTCTTATGAAAATGGTGATAATATGGTGTTATGACTCTATGTTCTAAAAGTATGTAACAGGAAGAAAGCTAAGAAAAGCTGAGTAAAATTCAACAACTATTTCCCTTGAACACAAAGTGAAAATTTAAGAGAAATTACAGTATTGTAAATTAAATTCCAAAAATCTTATATGTTCTATGACAATTCCAAAGGCAGAGTATATTCAAAATGAATTCAGATATTGAGTTTGCTTTATAGTGCTGATGTATCACAAGGCTATAATCAAGAATGTCTCTGAATAAGTCCTGGATAATCCATAAGTAGCCGTCTAGTTGTAAGTATCCTTTGTAATTCCAATGAATAATTTAAATCTTTAAGTCTTCTCTCTGAACACAACTAAAATAATTTCATACACTGATCTTAAGATAGGAATTAATTATTTTACCTCATTCTTATATACTAATTCCATTTGACCTAAGACACAATAAAATGCCCAAAATATGGGTTACAATTTCACTCTCAGAACATTCTAAGCCTGTACATATGGCTAGAAATACAACTCAAATATCAGTAACCAATTTACTTATAACTTACAAACAAGCAAACACATCAGGTAATCACAAAAATCTGTCCTGGATCATGGACAAGAGTCAAGTACACAATATATAATAAATATACATAACAGTACAGTTACAAAGTTTGTCTTCAAACATTAGGTTGAGATTAATATAAAGAGAGATGATCTGCAAACAAAAGTGACACCATGCAAACCCTTAAAAGTTGCACACTTATTTCTTGTAGCAATATATTCTAGATTGGATGCTTGAAGTACATCATAAACTCACCAATTAAGCACTTATTAATAAATCATTTATGCAAAATATACAAGCAATAAACATAGGAAAATAGTCACATTTAATAGCAGCCCTTTGCCTTACTAATGTAAGACAGAAATTGGAAAAGACTGAGACCATAGTGCGGAAGAGGACAACACCATATTACCAATTTGCTACCTATAGGGTTGAAAGAGATATATCACAGTGAAGATGGTATCTACTACACAAATATTGTGAATCGGGGTTTTTCAAAATTGTCAAGGTCTTTACTACTTATTTTTTTCCTTGAAAATCATTTGGTCAATGGAACATGATGGCATTTATTACAAATACATTAAAAAGTATTATTAGATGAAATAAATATAACTATATTTGAATATTAGAAATATAATAAATTGTGTTGTTTTGTTGTTTACATTTATTCTCAAACAATTTACTAAACAAACAAAAAATGTTTGTCAGAAAACTATAGTAAAACACTGATTATCAGGACCCACAGAGAGACCATGATTTTATCTCAAAAACTGACTGAAGAGCCAATATATAAATCAGTTAGGTATTTAAATCTTGGGCACATGTTGGGATCCATAAAAATAAAATTTCGGCCAATTCAAAACTGGTTAATCTGCAGTCTCTTATTCTGTTGTCCATCATGACTGCCGATAAGGCTAGTTGTCAAGTACATGGTGACCACACATGTGGCTTCTGAGCCCAAAGCAGGATGTTATAAGTTCAGCATGGGAAGCTTGTAGATGTGATGATCTAGGATGCTGCAATGTGCTGTTTTACTCTCATGGCTGTGAGGCATTGGCAATGGCCATCCTCCACTAATTTGATAGCCTTTGCAATGAGCAAGCATCAGGTAGACCGGTCCACAGCCGAGGCTTCCATCTCACTGGGTTGGATACTGCATCATTTCAGTTTGTCTTTGTACCTTTTGCTGGTGTGCCCTCTTTTCTGCTTTCCTTGCTTTAGCTCACCAAAGAAATGTCTCAGTATTCTGGTCTCCTTCATCTAAATGACATGGCCAGACCATATAAGCTGTGCTTTTAGCAGCAGTGCTTCAATGCTAGGAACACTGGCCCTGTTGTGGACTTCCAGGTTGAATACCATGTCTAGCCATTGGATTTGCATTATTGACCATAGTGAGTGCACATGAAACTGCTTGAGCTGCTTCAGATGTCTGTGGTTTATGGTCCACATTTCACAATGGTGATGATGACAGCTTTATAGACCTTGATCTTGGTGGGCATCTGAATGTCTTTTTGCTGCAGGACTCTGACATGAAGTCTTCCTATGGCTTGGCTTGCTTTCTGGATCCTGGATGTGATTGCATTGTTCAGAGACCCATAAGAAGACCTTGTGATTTTCAGGCAATTAAAGCTCCCCAAAATCTTGATGGTGGGTTATGGTGGGTTTTATAAGGAACTGGCTGATGGAGTACCTATATTTTATCAAGGATTATTGTCAGACCAAACAGCCTGGATGCCTCAGAGAACTTACTCACAATGGTTTGTAGATGGTTTTCCTTGTGTACCATAAGTGCATAGTCATCCATAAAACAGTGCTTTGAGAAGTAGTCTTTTCAATGTCTTTGTTCCTTCAGAAGGCCAACACAAGTCAAATAGGGATCCATCAAGTACATACTTGATGCAGACTAAAATGTCTATGTACTTCAATGGATGGAGTAAGGCTGTATTCCAATTCTGATCAAAATTGAATCATAAATAATGTGGCTTCCCAAGCAATGAAGAACTCCATAAATTTAATGCAAGGTCACTTCAACAAATCTCCCTCCTTATCAAACTCATCCAAGATCTTCCTTAAGTCCTTATTTCATGTCTGATCAAAATCAGATAATAGGCTCTGACAGCCAAAATGGCACATGATCACCTCATTAATATGAACAGATCTTAGTCATATTTTTTAGTTAATCTGAGATGATATAAGCTCATTTTAAAGTTCTGATAAAAACTTGATCTGAAATATTACCAATGGACAGACAATGGATATTGGGCAATTACCAATGGACAGACAATGGATACTGGGCAATTACAATGGACAGACAATGGATAATGGGCAATTACCAATGGACAGACAATGGATACTGGGCAATTACCAATGGACAGAATGGATATTGGGCAATTACCAATGGACAGACAATGGATTCTGGGCAATTACCAATGGGCAGACAATGGATATTGGGCAATTACCAATGAACAGACAATGGATACTGGGCAATTACCAATGGACAGACAATGGATACTGGGCAATTACCAATGGACAGACAATGGATACTGGGCAACACCATAAGCTCATTATGACCAGGCAAAAAATTCAGTTAGATTTTTTTATCATTACAAAAGAGTGGTTTAAGTACTAAGGGTTTTACAATAATTGGTAAAAAATTACCTTGAACAGAGAACTTGCCCACAGTTCCTGCAATGATGGCGGCGTTCTGCAAAGGAGAACTTCACCCCACACTTGAGGCAGCTGTCAGATCCTTCATCCTTTACCCAGTGATCTGCCACCACCTTTCCTGGCTGATCTGTGACAGTCCAGCTGAAAATGCGACCTTTTCCATCCCCAACATACACTGTCTTGTGATCCCTGGGGAAATAATAGCTCTCATCACTTACAGATCTCTATATTGCCATTAACATAAACTGATTTTCATTGCTTTACAAAAACTCCCAACACTTTTATGTCTACTAAACTGAAAAACAACCTGATCCTAATTACAAACATTTTTATCTGATTTTTTCCACCATATTTCCAGAAACCCTGCATTTTTGTTTCTGTAGTCGAAAAGAGAAAGCAAGGTTGTTTTGTCTTTTTTTATACCTATTGTAATCACAGACGCTAACTGTTAGTGAATCTTTTGACAATGCTGGAGGTTGGACAAAAATGCAGTAACTTGTATTATCACAAACATGATAACATGCTGAGTCAATGTTGAACTGAATGATCAATTCTAAAGTATCAATTAACACTGACAGTGGTAATGCCATGTAACAAGAGCACCACACAAAGTACATGATTACCTTGTGCAAGCCCTTTGAATTACTCTGATTTACTTGGATATGGCTAAGGCTGTTACTTGCTGATGACTTACATGTATATATCTAAAGCTGTTACTGTGTGATGACTTACTAGGATTAAGTTAAGCCTGTAACTGTAAAGACTAACTTGGAGATGACAAAAACTGTTACTGTGTGATTACTTGCTTTGATTTGGTTAAGACTGTTATTGTGTGATGATTTAATGAGATATGGCTAATGCAATTAATGTGTGATGACTTACATGGATATAGTTTTGACCTTGGTTATGTACAGTAGTCCCCCTCTTATACGGCCACCCCTTCTGCACCGGGAAAGTGGCCTTATAAGGCGGGTGGCCTTTCCAGAGGGGGACTAAATTTTTTGTGAGAAGTATATGTATGTAGTAAGAAAGCTTCATTTTTCAAAGCATTTAATATCTTCGTTTAAAAGCAACATTAAATATTGAATGGTTCTTGTGCTATAATATTTGACTTATTTCAACTGAATATGCATTAATAGTTCTTATTCTTGGAGTAAGCGTGATATGCGAGTGGGTGTTGTCATGCACATTGCAGAACCATTCAAAAACGTCATTTGAATCTTGGTACATATGCAATTCTCTTTCCATTTGCTCCATTTTCCCATTGCTGCTAAATAACTTATCGGTTACAATGTTATTTATTCGAGTCTTTTCAACATAAATGTGTTTTATTCGAGTCTTTTCTACCTAAATTTGTTTGACCAGTCCCCCTCCCCACCTCACCCGATATCGTAGACTATAATAACCGATGTTTTCTGAAATAATCATCTTCATTTACGTGATGACATGTTAATGTTTGGTAATGAGTTATTGCGATAATGCTAACTGTATGCGATTTAATTATGCAGACGACACATTTGTTGAGCGGACGAAATGCTTTCTTCGTAAAGAAGTGACAAGTTGTGTTGTCACATGATTTTTCGGTCTTTGTCTAGTACCCTGTTTCTATTTTTAGCCAATGCTGACCGTGTGATCTTGACATTATGTCCAGTTATAATCATCAATGTTGCAACTACAAAACTGATAAAAAAAATTTTCGGCATTTAAACAAGATGCCATATATTTTTAAAGGCAGCGATTGTCACGTAATTCATTAGTCGCAGTCTAGTACCCTATTGTTTTTATTTCATTTTTTACTCTAAAAGTGAAAAACAGCTTGGATATGTACACTGATTTGATCTAAACAATAGCACATCACACCACCATTAGGATTTAAAAACTTTACAATTGTTGAGTAATAGCCATTAATTATGTAAGTTCAACATCTTGCAAAGGGAAGCCATAAAGGATATCAAACCATTTTCTCCACAGTCTTGTACATCAATATTGCCACTTCTCAGATGTTATTACTATTAATAAGGATAAACCAGACATATTATGATAACACCACAGGAGTCTGCAGTTTTATCAATAAAGCACTACCAAATTTATGATTATGTGAAATCACCTTAACGGTATTTATTGTATAATACCCTTAAGGTGATTTCCTGTAGTCAGAAATTTCCTGGTGCTTTATTGATAAAACTGCAGACTCCTGTGATAACACCCTGTAAGGATATATGGAATACCTTTATATAAGGATTAAAATCTGAGTCTTTCTCGGCTTTATGAAATAAATGTGGCTTCTCGTGAGGTGTAAAGGATATAATATTAACCTTAGTGGTACATGTAGAACACTTTTTTGAAGAACGAAAACTGGATATCAGGAAACAGAAATCGGATTACTTAACACAATTAGAAGAAAAAAAATTGTTCTAGATACCTATTACAAAATAAAATGCGGCAGCTTATGAGGGGTAAATTTTATGTTTTTGCAAAAATATGCTGGTCGCGTTAGCGGGGTGGCCTTTCGTGAGGGGTAATGTTGAACACAAATTCGTCGGTGTTTTCAGATTCTGGCCATAAGGAGCAGGTGGCCGCTGGTGAGAGGGGCCGTTCAAGAGATGGACTACTGTATATGTAATTTAATTACTTTAGTGTTAGTTTTAAATTTTTTATTTTATTTTTATTTCATTACATGTTATTGTAATCACTGGAATTTACATTTTCCCTAAAATTACAGTTCAGTTTTTAACCTGGTTAAAATGTAGTAGTTTGAAACTTTGTATCTTTTAGCTGACCTAGTTCCTGACTTTCATTCAGAATTGGTAAACAACTTGTTTTTTATTTCTATCTCAGAGTGAAAATCATTGGTCATAATCAAGGTTATACTTGTCCTGCATGTTAGTTTGAGTAAACAACTTTGTAAAAAAATCATTTCCAGTATGGAATCATGGATTTTTAGCAAAGGCTATGTGATATTTTATTTGGTTTATGCCTTTTTTGCAATGTTTGGCCTAAGTGATCATGTGACCTCCATCAATGTGAATTGCAATTTAGATGGGGCTAAAACTAACATTTCGTAGTGATTGAATTCAGTCATAAATTGATACCTTTGAAGCTCAAAGGTATTTTGTGTTGTAACCTGTCTGAGTTAAGTTTTTCTAGGTTTTGGAATTAGTAATTAAATTCTCTGGAAAACGTTAAGTAGTTTACATCAAAATTATTGGACAAAGACATTGATTGGAAATTATTTGGAATTCTAAAGCTAGAAGAATACAATTCTTGATTAAAATAAATTCAACAATGAACTGTTGATACAACAGCACAAAACAGGATGTTAAAGACACTGTTGCTTTGGAATTGGGATTTGAAATTTGATTCATTTAGAACTTTTTAGTGATGGGACTTAATATTATTCATTCTAAAATTAATTTTAGATTAGATTCACAAACCTTAAGTCCTTTTTCATATTTTGACCTTATTCTTTGTAATTTAAGTGATTAAATATAGTTTGAATAATACACGTTAGGTTATGATGCACGTCATTATAATGGGCACTTCTTCCGCTTGGGGGCGGCTACTAGTGCAGCTAAGGCTGGAATTCCGGACCATCTTATCCAGACTTTAGGTCATTGGTCCTCTAATGCATATTGTAGATATATTCAGGTGCACCCAGACAGATGTCACTAGTTCCATTGATGCATGTGTTAATCTATGCATTATTCATTTGTGTACTTTGTAAGACCAAAACTGACTGTTGAATATATATGTATGTATGTATGTATGTATGTATGTATGTATGTATGTATGTATGTATGTATGTATGTATGTATGTATGTGTGTGTGTGTGTGTGTGTGTATGTATGTATGTATGTATGTATGTATGTATGTATGTATGTATGTGTGTGTGTATGTATATATGTATGTATGTATGTATGTATGTATGTATGTATGTATGTATGTATGTATGTGTGTATGTATATATGTATGTATGTATGTATGTATGTATGTATGTATGTATGTGTGTATGTATATATGTATGTATGTATGTATGTATGTATGTATGTATGTATGTATGTATGTATGTATGTGTGTGTGTGTATGTATGTATGTATGTATGTATGTATGTATGTGTGTGTGTGTATGTATATATGTATGTATGTATGTATGTATGTGTGTATGTATGTATGTATGTATGTGTGTGTGTGTATGTATGTGTGTGTGTATGTATGTATGTATGTATGTGTGTGTGTGTGTATGTATGTATGTATGTATGTATGTATGTATGTATGTATGTATGTATGTATGTATGTATGTATGTATGTATGTATATATATATATATATATATATATATATATATATATATATGTATGTATGTATATGTATATATATGTATATGTGTATGTGTGTGTATGTATCTGATATGCCTACCTTTGTATGCATCAGGCTTTCTCATGCAATTCAAAAATATTTCATGCATTTCCAGGCATTATTCCCTTTAAAGATCCTTACCCTACTTCAAATTGGGGGCCTCGTTACAGTCACACTGTTCCAGAGTCACAGTGCTACTTTCACTTCGTTTGGACCATTGCCAAGTTTTCATTCATTCAAAACTTTGCTTTTGAACCCCAATTTGTGTCGGTGCTTAAATGTAAACGACTATTATGCCCATATACTTCAAACCAGCTTCCTACGGTGCATGTATGGAGTATCGGCTGATGTTTGTTATCATAGCATCCTCAGGATCGGACTTGTCGAGTTTCGGCATCATTGTCCCTATATACCTCATGTCAGCCCCATGCCGCTCAACATACAGGTATCGGACACTTCACAACCCTACAAACTCCAACATGTATCTTGTCCTGAGGTATCCTTTAGAACAATTCAGAGCTGGGCTGGGGCAGTGTGCTGTGACAGGATTTGCCCCCATTATGCCAAAAGAATTATGTTATATATACAATAAAGTGTCTATTGAACCAGTGTATTGTGTGTTGTTTAAACTAGGAAAATAATTTTGTTAAAATTTACAAAGCTTGTTGGCTTCTCTCTATTCTTTGTTACTTTTATATGAGTCTAGACACATAACACATCCATGAGTTAACACACTAAACAAGCTGATGGAAGAAACCTCTATGTCTCCAGGGATACATAAAGATGATTGCCCATAACACAAAAAATCAACAGGTTATACATTTCTTGAATATCTTTCAGATTCCCATATCAATCAGAAAAATTGAAATTTCATAAAATTGTTTCATGTACTGGTTATTAATTTGTAATTGTTTTCCTATTATTTACATGATATACTTTGAATAAATTATTGAAAGCAGTAATGCAAATAAAGCCAGAAAACAGAATACAAACAAATGATGTACTATTTATGCCAAACATGTGTGATCAATAACACTGAAATGTTATGACTTGTATGTTATAAGTCTTTCAAAACTTTATTCTACAGAATAACATAGCATATTTTTAATATAAAACACACACACACACACACGCTATGCTACAAAATGGTTCTTCAGTACCTTACCCTTAAACTCTGAAAATATTGATTGCAAGAGAACAGGAAATCTTATTTAATGCAAGGAAGTGTGTACACCTTTCACTGTTGTGATCTATCATTGGCCCATCTATGAACCACAACATGGTCAATTCATGATGACCACTATGATCAGTGTGTGACTAAGAGTTTAAAACAATTACAATCCACACTTTAAACATTAAATTTCCATAATCCATGCTGTGTGTACTGTGATGACTGTAGTACTGTACTGTAGTACTGTGATGACTGTAGTACTGTGATGACTTACTTAGATATGGCTAAGGACGTTATTGGAGCTGGATCTTTGTTGTCCTTCCTCTCATATGCTGTATGCATTGTTAGTTTACTACGGAACACAAGCTGTCGCTGCCATCTGAAACCTAAGCATCAGAAAAAGTTTTTCTTCCATAACAAACATTTAAAAATGAAAAATATTCTTTCCCTCTCCTTACATGGGGTAAAGGCAAACAGTCATTTAAATTTAAAATATTTTAATGAGACATTTCAGTCTGAACACTGTGTGTTAAATAAATAAGAAAATAAATATTGAGAATCTTTTGTTGTTGTTGTTGTGGGGCTTAACACCATTTTTCAGCACACGATAGGCTATACATGGCGGCCAGTATTAATGGTGGAGGAGTAAATCAGGAAATCCCTGGAAAGAACCACTGACCCACGAGAAGCTACTGGCAAGCTTTCTCACATATCTGCATTCACCGAATCTTAGACTCGAACACATGCAGACAGCGGTGAGATGGCAGAGATCTGTAACGGAGAGTGCTTTAGAAGTTAAATTATAATCCCAACAATATGGATAAACAATGTGGATAAACAACACATAATTGCCATTACAGGTCTAATGAACTATTTACTGTTCATGCAATAAAACT
Source organism: Potamilus streckersoni (assembly GCA_016746295.1). Classification (NCBI taxonomy): domain Eukaryota; kingdom Metazoa; phylum Mollusca; class Bivalvia; order Unionida; family Unionidae; genus Potamilus; species Potamilus streckersoni. The sequence goes on along the minus strand of JAEAOA010001772.1, from coordinate 453,755 downwards.
ATAGTATGACTTTATATTATTTTGAACTAATAACATGCTATCACAACATAAATACAGTATTCTCATGGTAACAATAACTTTTAATTATATTAAAATTTTGTGCCCTTAAAAATGATCAGTCAATTGCAACTGACATGAATGTTTCTAGTTTAATGAGGCAATACTGTTGTTTTATGCCTGACATGACAATTTTAATGATTTACAGCACTTAATGAGGCACTTATTGTGTTATGTCTGAGAAATACTAATAATACATTGAATGACCTTCTGTAAAATGAAAATACATGTATTCACAAAGATCTCTGTTTTGAATCTATCCATGTTAAATCTTTCACAAAGGAAAAACAAATTAGATTTTAATTTATGAGGCTATTGTAAATGATCATGCAGTAATGATTTAATAAAACCATTTGATTATTTACCGTCCCGCAAGGAATGTTTTGATCTTGGTTTATATTTGTTGACAAGCTCCACTGTGGTTTGTGGTGCTTCTTTAATCTCATTCTCCTCAATGATTTCAAACTCAGAAGGTGGGGATTTGTTTGGCTCCTGATCATTATTCTGATCTGACAGCTTAAAATCAGGGTGACTCAGGCTGCGTTCCATTGCAGTGATGGGATCCACCACTTTGGATAGGCATGGCTCCGATGTGCTTGGCACCTGCATGTCACCAATGTTCATCTGGTCATATTCTAATGCATCAATGGCTGTCAACTCTACAGCGCCCCTGCTGCCAATCTCATCGCCTGGGTCAAAGTAATCATCAATGGCTGCTTGAACCTCCTCCACATTACATAAGTCACTGGCACTGCTTGTTGTGCTGATGTTACCTTCATCTTGTTCAACCTTGACAGTTCCTATGCTCCCCTCTTTGTCCCCTATGGTGGCTATGCCAAGCTCCTCTGACTGCTGCTGACTGTCTATGTGATGAAACAGATGACTGTCACTGTCCACAGATGAACCAAGCTCTGACTGCATCCTACTAATGTAGTCTGGATCCTTGAAGTCCCTCAAGTGATTCACTGCATTTTGCTGATCTTCAACATAGCTGTTGCATGAATGCCTCCGTTCCGTCCTTAAAATGTCCACTGGGACACTAGCAGTACCCTGTTCTTTTGTACTTTCTAAGCAGGAATTTTCTGATTCATCTTTCTTATTATCCAGCCTCTTTCTTTTCTCAATTGGAACTTGTACATATTCAACACTCCACATCTGAAAAGATGACAACTAATAATATTTTTCAATCTTGAAATTGTTCAAGTGAACTTGTATTTAACGAAGATTTGAAGTAGTTCAATTAAAAATCAAGCAGCAGATGATTATATTTATTCAATGTCCCTTCCATTCCATACATGATGAGTACTATAAAGATTATTCAATGTCCCTTCCATTCCATACATGATGTGTGCTATAAAGATCATTCAATGTCCCTTCCATTCCATACATGTGTACTATAAAGATCATTCAATGTCCCTTCCCTTCCATACATGATGAGTACTATAAAGATCATTCAATGTCCCTTCCCTTTCATACATGATGAGTACTAAAAAGATCATTCAATGTCCCTTCCATTCCATACATGATGAGTACTAAAAAGATCATTCAATGTCTCTTCCATTCCATACATGATGAGTACTAAAAAGATCATTCAATGTCCCTTCCCTTCCATACATGATGAGTACTATAAAGATCATTCAAAGTCTCTTCCATTCCATACATGATGAGTACTATAAAGATCATTTAATGTCCCTTCCATTCCATACATGATGAGTACTATAAAGATCATTGAATGTCCCTTACCTTCCATACATGATGAGTAATATAAAGATCATTCAATGTCCCTTCCCTTTCATACATGATGAGTACTAAAAAGATCATTCAATGTCCCTTCCATTCTAAACAGGATGTGTAATATAAAGATTATTCAATGTCCCTTCCATTCCATACATAACGAGTACTATAAAGATCATTCAATATATATGTATGTGTGTGTGTATATATATATATGTGTGTGTATATATATATATATATATATATATATATATATATATATATATATATATATATATATATATATATATATATAAATTTTCTCAGCTAGAAATGAATCCAATTTCTGCTGGCACGTGAATTCAGATGACAGGGATGCAGAGGCGAAATTTTGGTTGGATGTGCTAGAGGCAAGTAACTGGTAGAAACTGCTTTCAGATGAATGAATGTACAGACCAAAGGTTATTGCATGGAACAAAACTTGTATCAGATGAAACGTTGAACCTTTCTGTCACGAGTCCTACAAGTTAACCACTGAATCACCATAGCTTACTCCAAGTGTAACTCTTTACCTCATGTAATCACCTTTGGGCACCTCTACCAAATTCGCATGAAACACCTTTGGTTGCCTCTACAACATTTTCATACAAGTGCCTTAAGATGTCTGCTGTAAACATCATCGATTTTGAGCTGGTTTTCGTAGAATGCCACCTTCAGGGAAAAATTACTATATTCATTGATGTGAATGACCATTACGTCAGATCATGTGGTAACTATTTAAACTCTGGTCGTTATTTGTTATTTAAAGTAACAGGGTCAGATGGAGTTTGCATGAAAGAGAATCAGTGCTATGAATGCTTAAATAACTTATGTAAAGGCTCTGATACTGCATGGATGAAACTGGTATCAGATGAATGGATGTACAGACCAACAGTTATTGCCGGGTAACAGGGTCGGATAGATGGCAAGACTGACTTTTTATATTTTATTAAATTCAGATAATTTAGTTTTGTAGACGAAGGCAAATAACTGGTATATTTCATAGGAGAAATGTCAGGTATGGTTGGTCATGCAGCTTCACTGGCTTGATGATGAACAAGTTCTCTTAAGATTTCAAAGCACATAAATAATTCTTCTGTGAAAAATAATTATACAGCTATAATTCTTTCTACACATAATAGATGTGTACAAAAGATGTAAAATGGTTAAAATTTATGTTGAAGGTAACATATAGTACACTGCTGTAACAATAACAGGCAGGCCTAGGGGCATGGAGTCAAACAGGTAAGAGGTGTTCTATTTATAGTACAATGCTCATGTCTTAAAATTTAGCAGTCTTCTTCCTTTGGGGAGTGCCTTCAAGGTAGTCTTTCTTTATACACTCAGCAGCTTTCATCCCTACTGACAGGGTTTTATGTTCAGCAGCTTTCATCCCTACTGACAGGGTTTTATGTTCGGCAGCTTTCATCCCTACTGATAGGGTTTTATGTTCAGCAGCTTTCATCACTACTGACAGGGTTTTATGTTCAGCAGCTTTCATCCTTACTGATAGGGTTTTATGTTCAGCAGCTTTCATCCCTACTGACAGGGTTTTATGTTCAAGAAAACTTTTTGTGAGATTCCCCACCCTCAACTTCCCTAAAAGCCACATATTTAGTTTCCAGAGACTAAATTTAATCTGTGTTTTACACTGCCATTGGTAGCCATTGTAAATATAAATAAAGTTAAAAAGGAAACTTTCATAGCAAAATAAACTTGGAAAATGCAAGAATTGATCAGATTTCATTGCTTTTATTTAAGTCGCCAACTTAATAGGACCAAACAAAAGCTTGTTTTTTTTATCCAACCATAACATTAAAGCCTGGTGGCAAGATCAACTAACTGTTGAACAATGTACAAGTCAGAACTGACTGCTTGCCGACAAATGATTAGATGGGAGAATTAAAGCTCCCTGGCAAGATCAACTAATTGTTGAACAAAGTATAGGTCCGAACTGGCAGCATGTTGACATAAATGATTAGAAAATAGGATTTGTTCAAGCTGGGACCAAGGGCTTCTGTTGACATGTGTGGCATTTTTTTTATCTCGACATCGACATAAGCATGACAATTTTGGTAGTAATGGTAGACCAACAGACAGGGACTTTGCCTTTTTGTCGAAATAAGTGGCTTGTCAAAATAAGTCATGTTGATATAAGTGGGTAGGACTGTATACAAATTTCAATAAATATTTTTTACATTTTTTCTCTACAACATTTTGATAATGTGGGTTGTTAGATCTGTGTACTCATGTGACTAGCAATGCAAATCACGAGTACCTGGTCACATTTCACCAAAGCTTTAGTTTTATCTTGTCAGCAGATTAAAGACATAAATATTGAAATACTCACAATTTCTGAGAAAACAAGTAATTTTCATATTGATTTCATACATGCATCACTGGATCTAACAAAGTTTAAAGTTTGTTGGTCATCCAGTAAGCAGATATGCTATGCCTTTAGTGATGCCAGACTGGTTTTTATACCTTCCATGTAAGGAAAGATATGGATACTGAACTGATTTTGAAAACAAAAGTCTATCAAACAAATCTAGTCCACTGAGCATTTGGATTTGCTCAGCATAAATGTTTATTGGCAAGCACCCAAATGATCCATACTGCAACCTTTGAATATTCTGGTTAAAACTCAATAAATTTAACTCACGATCAGTTTAGTTATGACTCAATTACATGATTGTTTTGGGCATCCAGTGTTGGCAGAAAATGCATGGGTTTTTCCTGATATTTGCAAAATTCAAGAGTTTTCGCAGTCAGGAAAAAATTATCATTGCTCACAACATTTTCCAGATTTCCCCATAGCATGGGAACCCTGCACACACTGAGATTCAAATTATTTAGGTTTCTTCTTTGACATCCTTGTATATATATTTTTATACACATTCAAATGCTTTAATTAAACTTCTACAAATTATGTATCCTTAGGCCATATAAAACTTATTCTTTTCACTTACTCAAAACAAAACAAGTATGCAGTTGGTGTATACATTTCAAGTTTGATCAAAATGAGACATGAAATCTGTCTACAGATTGGTAACAAGCTCAGTCAATCATGAAGAAGATTACCTTATTAATGTGTAAATCATGCCAAATTTGTTTAACAGCTTGATGACATAAGCTTAGATTCCAAGTTCTGATCAAATCTGGACAGAATTATTGCTTCCAGAGTAGAAACAAGATGAACCAATCAAATTTCATATTGCTTCTTTAGTTTGCATGGATGCAAGTTGTTACCAAACCTTTTTGATATCTTTATATATTTATATTCTAAGTTTTATCATAAGTATGGCCTAGTGATTTGTAACCAGCAATTGCTGATGGATGGCCAAGGAGCAGTCAATAGATTGTCATTGGATGGCCAATGGACACTCAAGAGATGGTCAATGGACAGTCAATGGATGGTCAAGTGATGACCAATGGAAGGTCAGTGGATAATGGATACTGGGCCATACCATAAATACAATTGTCCTAACAGCTAGTTGAGCTAGAAATCCAATACTGAAAACCTTTTCATGTATATTTTTGCACAAAAACATAGAAAAATATTTGGCTGCTGGATGACACTATGGAATTAAAAAAGAAATGTTGCAAACACAAGTTTAGGGGGTGTAACTACTCACCCTGACAACTCCATCACTGCCTCCTGTCAGTATCACATTCTTATTGTCCCATTCCATCAGCTGTGGAGATCAAACATATTTCATGATTTTATAAGATAAACTTCATAAGAAACACATATTACTCTAAAATCTCATACAATAAAAGGTACAAAATGTGTACAATTGAGGAATTCATTAAATTTTAATAAATATTTTTGTTTATAATTATTTGTATATCAGAAATAATAATTTATAATATGTAAAAGTAACAGACATTACAGTAACCACTGAATTCTGCATCTGATTCTACTGTATAGTTATATTAACTAATGCAAGTCATGTGGAAAGTATATAAAGTGTAAAACTAAAGTTTATATGGCAAACTGACATTTACCAACACAAGTCATGTATAAAGTGGAAGCCTTATTGTACATGTACAACTGATATTTACCAACACAAGTCATGTATAAAGTGGAAGCCTTATACATGTACAATTGATATTTACCAATACAAGTCATGTATAAAGTGGAAGCCTTATTGTACATGTACAATTGATATTTACCAACACAAGTCATGTATAAAGTGGAAGCCTTATTGTACATGTACAATTGATATTTACCAACACAAGTCATCTATAAAGTGGAAGCCTTATTGTACATGTACAATTGATATTTACCAACACAAGTCATGTATAAAGTGGAAGCCTTACTGTACAGGGCCAATTGATATTTACCAACACAAGTCATGTATAAAGTGCAAGCCTTATTGTACATTTACAATTGACATTTATCGACACAAGTCATGTAGAAAGTGGAAGCCATGTTGTATATGGCCAAATGATCAAACACAAGTCAAGTGGATGCTGAACCTTGTTCACAATAGGTTTTCATTATAATATGAGTTAAATCTACAAATGTCTAAACGTGAAAATAGCTGTATGTTTGCTAAAGAATTCGGTGACACTCATCATAACTGTAAGACCCATTTCACTGTTCTAAACTGTAAGACCCATTTCACTGTACTAAACTATTCTTCTGTGGGAAATATGTACATGTATATATATTAGCCTGGGGTTGAACTTCAACTGGGTTTTTCCCCTGCCATTATGAGACTAATGGATACTATAGTTATATGAGAGTTTGCAGTAGTAATAACACTAGTACTACTACTACTACTATTACTACTAATAATTGTTCTTTTTTAATGAGGGTAGCTCAATTATAATACAGATTTATTTTTACTCCCTTGAAACCCTCAGCTACTTTCGAACACTGTACATGCCTGAATCTTACTGATTGAAACAGAACATGTAGGAAAAAGCAAGCAAAGTCAAAACATTTAACAAGAAATAATCAAGTGATATGACTTGTACATTGCTCTGAACACATCAATCATTAAAACAAATCAATCAGAGTGGAATTTTTTTTATGGAAAACAGCGATCATGTTTTGTAGGTAGTATTATGTATATCCATTTGTTTGGACTATTCATTGGAAATAAAAAGTGCTCATTATTTAGAATATAATATTATTCCGGAACTGTTATAAATTATTCAAAGGAATTCTAGAATTACAGAAATAAAAGCCATATCGAACTCACAAGTAAACATTTGTTTTAAACATTTATACTACTCAGGTAGGCCAAAACTCCTATCAACAATTATGGACACAGGTAAAGCACACAACACAAATTAAATATTCAATTATGGACACAGGTAAAGCACACAACACAAATAAAATATTCAATTATGGATAAAGGTAAAGCACACAACACAAATTAAATATTCAGAACACTACACACTGTTAAAAGGAAATGTGATGTTTATGACATTGCTGCACAGTGTCAAATGAAAGATATAATGCTTATGACATAGCTACACAGTGTCAATAGAGATATGTGATGCACAGTGTAAACAAAGAAACACCTGACATGACTAGTGTCAATATAGAGACATCAAACTAGTGACAAGGATACACATATTGTTTACAAAGTGATAACACCTATTGCATAATTACACTGTTTACACAGTCATATCACACAATGGCTATACATATAGTATAAACATAGAGTTGTCATACCTGTAACATATCTTTACAAATTGTCAAAACAGTGATGTCTTTGACATGGATAGTGACAAAAGAGAAATGTCATACCAGTGTTAATGTGGTACCATTATACAGCATTAACACAAAAGATATTGTAACTGTAACAAGGTCACATGAAGTGTCAACAAAGATGTGTTATACTTGTGACAGGATAACTCAAAATGTTAATATACCTGTGACATGATAACACAAAATGTTAATATACCTGTGACATAATAACACAAAATGTTAATATATCTGTGACATGATAACACAAAATGTTAATATACTTGTGACATGACAACACAAAATGTTAATATACCTGTGACATGGCTACACAGATAATCTGCTGGCTCCTGATAGAGGCTGTGTTGACACAAGCAATCTCCTCCATATTGATTGACCACAGATGGAGATATGTCCCTGCACAGGTAGCTATGTCTCCCTGGAATACAAATAGATGGATACCATGTGAAAGAAACATATGTGGCACCCAATGCTATAATCCTTTCAGTACACAAGGATTTAAAATTTTCACTGCAATTACTTTCAAAACTTATATCTTTTTAAGATAAAGTAATTCAACCTTCAGATCTTTGAAACTGCTCTACTTATAGTAAAAGAATCATTTTCATTGAAAATAATTTTTGCTTGTCACTATGCAATTAAAATCATTCTATAAATGACAACTTACGGTTAGCTCATTGATGCACACACTGGCAATGGGGGCAGAGTGTCCACGCAGCTGTCTGACATACACCAGCCTCATCAAGTCCCAAATGATGCATGTACGGTCATGTGACCCACTCACGATGATGTTGTATGCTGGAGAGGCAGCTACACATGTCACAGATTCTGTGTGACCATATAATGGGGCTTTCAGTACCACTCGTTTTTCTTTAGGGATATGTTCCCATACATTGACAACCTATGATGAAAAAAAAATCACTAGTTATTCATCTCACTGTCAACATTACTCATATCTGATACATAATTAAAGAAAAGAGCATATTTCACATGACATATGCGGTAAAGTTGACGATCCTACACATTCCCTTCCAATATGTAAAAAAGTAGATGTCCTAACAAATTCTCCTCGATTCCATAAACCATTTCATGGCACCAAACATTCGCCTCCATTCACAAAACCATTGCATATCTTTACAACTTTATTTGTCTCCACAAATTCCTTTTCATTTCTAGAACAAATACATGTTGCTACACACATTACTCTAAACTCTGATAAGAAATGCACGTTCCTGTGCACATTTCCCTCCATTTCTAGAACCAATACATGTCCTCACAACACATTCTTCTCCATTCCTAGAAACATTTCATGTCCCCACATACATTGCACTCCATTCATAGATCCACTGCTTGTCCCTAAACAAGCATTTTACTCCTAGTCACTACATGTTATCATATACATTCCCCCCATTCTTAAAATTAGTTTCCCTTTAGCCCAACCCCAGGTGACAACAGAAGTTAAATGTTATACATACATATATCTAAAACCCACCCTCAAATATATTCCCAAGGTTAGTAGTAGCTGGTTGTTGCACATGCATGGAACATCATGCAGGAAGAAATTACTGGAGACATGCATAATTCTGTTACATAGAGACAGAGCAGATTGTTGCAAAGATAAAGTGAAAAGGTGCACTATAAACTCGTGTAAATATCACCTGTCTGTTGGAAATGTTACCTTTGACACTCTCTGAGTTTATGGGGCAAGTGAAGGAAACCTCAGAAAGGAAAGTGAGAATCGGAGGTAAATAGATTCTTACAGGCTGATGTACATCAACCATCAAGCTTTTGTTATAATTTCTGTGGAGTTTTCATTCCAATTATTTTTCCAGGTAGGAGAAACATGATGATTTACACAATATATATTGAATTCAGTACATGGCATCTTCCATTACCTCTATACCAATATGACAATGTAGACAATAGCATACAAAAATTTTCTTTGATTACATGAGCACGTCTTATTTCTGTAATATGCTGAAGATTGTTGGGTCATCAGATTTAAGATAATTCAAAGCTTTCATAATTTAGCGCAATTTCTATGGAAAAAATGAGATTTATTTGGTTACCAACTCATAATGGTGTCTTGGGGTGTTGGTGCAATGGCAGCTTTAACTTTGTCTTGATCTTTCAAATCATCTGTATGCAGGGAACATAATTGCAATAGTAGGCACTTATTTAACTGAATTTACTCTGAACAAAAATAGGATTTGTTGTTAATTTTTTTAATTGGCCAGAATCAAATAAAATTTTTGTGGTATTGACAACAAAAGTGGTGATTTTGAAACACAGTATTTTGTATATTTCCAACACTGATATTTGCTGTTTTTATGTAAAGATAAATTTATACACCAAATGGTGGAACGATATAAGGTTTCTGAGTGTAGAAGGTTTGGTATTTGGGACTAAATACAACACAGTATAGTTTATTCAAGAGCCAATTTAATCTGAAATAAAATGATGGCTTTTCTGTACCTAGACTAAGTTCTTGATTGTATATCAAATCTTGTATTCGAAGCAAGATTTACAGGCTGGTCCATGTAAAATCAAGTCATAGTCAGATATTGACCACTAAAACACATCAAGAACATCTGATCTGCTCCCCAATCTATGATTGCCATGACCCATTAAATCCAGGCCTTTTTACATTTTTCCGACCTATCAAACATGTACAAAGAATGTAAATTTACAGGTGAAAATAAGAACAAATCTGGTTTCCACAACAGGGATAAGACAACCATCAAGACAGAGCTTTTGGATCATCATGCATTTCATGTAAGTGTGTGAGAGTAACATACATGTGTGAGAGTAACATACATGTGACAGAACCAGGATCTCAAACCAATAGATTTACAAATTTGGATATGATGTAGACTTTTTATCGGCATAACATTTTACATTTTTTCCTACTAAAATATGCTTTTTTGAAAATATTTACCCAATCATAATACCTTTGGAAAACTAACACTACCTCACACATCCAGCCCTCCTTTTAGCTAAATGGATTTAAAAGTTATCTTCCAACCTATTTGACATTTGGGCAGAGTGAATTCCCCTTACATAATACTGGATCAGAAGGCATGCTTTCTATGGATGTAACTGTGGGGAGGTTGGAAGGGTGTGTGTGTGTATGATTTAGATTTTAATGTAATTTTGTAGATACATTTCACTAGGAAAAATATTTCTTTTTTGTTGTTGTTGTGGGGTTTAACGCCATTTTTCAGCACAGGAAAGGCTATACATGGCGGCCAGTATTAATGGTGGAGGAAGAAACCGGGAAATCACCGGAAAGAACCACCGACCAACGAGAAGCTACTGGCAAGCTCTCTCACATATCCATATTCGATGAATCTTAGACTCGAACCCACGCAGATAGAGGTGAGATGGCAGTGATCCGTAACGGACATCGCTTTAGACCACTCGGGGCCCCTATTTCTTTTTTGAATATGTTATCACCTAATCATAATATCTTAGGAGAATAGGTAAGAGGTGGAGGGAGGTAGTCCCTTACCCAAGAAATACCATCTCTGGTCCCCTAAGGTATTGAGACTGCTTCTAGGTAACCCAACTGATGTAGACTCAATCTGTCAGGACATGGCTTCAAAAGAGAAAAAATTTCCTCTCGAAAATCCAGCTGAAGTCGTGAATTCACATCTTAGAAAGCTGTTGATTGATCTGGAACAAAGACCTGTTGAGCTGTGGATATAGGTCCTACCAGATCAAATTGGCCTATCTGAGATGACAGATCTCAGAGATAAAAGCTAGACAGTGTGGACTCTTTTCTCCTTCCCACAGGTTGATTGATGTTGGTTAGCGAACAGTTCTGGCCTGATGCTAGGTTGGTGGCAACTGCTGGAACCTTTTGAGACGAACTGTGAGAAAGTTCATTACCCTATATACTGAATGAATAACTGCCTTATTCCTGGACCTGATATTTTGTTCCATTGGATACTCCTGTCCATTTTTGAGAAGTAGAACAGGGCGTGATCTCTCCATGCAATGGCTCCGTTCCAATTAATTAATCATCTGAAAGCTAACACTGGGTCTTGTAAGTGGCCTTTAATTGATTTATCACGATGAGACACAGGGTTTGCAACAAAAGTTTAGCAACCTGTGGAAGAGAAACAGTTCTCGGCGATGAAAGAGGATGCCATCATGAATAAGACTGACCAGTCTTGTGAGAACTTGTATGTAATTTGATTCTGCTGATAGGACATGCATTTCATGATTTCTGCCTGCAGCTGAGGTCTTGTAGGAAACAGTGCCAAAGATGCCACTGAAAATGGTCCAGAAGGTGTCTTACCCAGCCACGTACATACAAAGTTGGTGAGAAGGTTGGATAAGTCCTGGGTTTGTCCATTATCCTCTCTATGATGATGATGAAAAGTGATTATGGAGCATTCAACCTTGTGCCGTACTCAGCATTAATGTGCTTTCTTCAAAGAGCCAGAGGAGGAAGTTGATGCCTTGAGAGGTAAGATATGTTTATTTGCATACCACTGAGTGAAACTGTACCATTGACTTCATATGCTTTTAGTGGTGGGCTGTCATGCCTAAGCAGTTCTCTCCACAACTCATTGTGAAAATGTTTAATTCTGAGGGCTTGTTTGAGATGATCCCGACATGCAAGTTTGGGGCTCCGGGCAAGAATGAAACTGTCATCATGGTTACATGATTAGACGAAGGAAAAACCTGAATCCTGCTGGATTTCTGATGCAAAATAGATGGGGCAGTTAATCCACAACTCCTCATGATGGAGTGATGCAATTAGGATGAGGCTGCTGACTGATTTCCTTGCTTTTTGTATCACTATGGAATCAGAGGTGTTGTGGAGGTTGGTGTATGAGTTCAGGTTGGTCCATTCCAATGACAGAGCATACACTGCCCAAGCTGTTGGGTCTGGGATGGGAGAGACAAAGGATGGGTTTTTTGCATTCCCATCTGTCACAAACAGGTCCACTAACAGTCAGTCCCATTGGGTATAGATCTGAATAAAAACCAAGAGATAGAAAAAAATCCTTCTGTACTAGTAGACTGGTCCATGATGAAGGGTCGATCAGTGCGCTGAGGAGTCACATGATATGTTGAACCTGTATGGCTTGTTCATGACAATACTGCTTCACAGTGCATAGATTTGGGGACTGAGGTTCTCCTTGTTCTTTTAAGATAAATCACCATTAGAGGATTGAATTCCTCCTTATTGTTCAAGATAAGTCCCACACCTGAGATAAGTCACCACTGTATAATTGTCCAACAGAATGAAAACTCCTTGCCATCTAAATATTTAATGAAAGGCTTTAGCAATTAGTAGCAATGTAATAGAAGGCATCCTAGGACCAAGGTGTCCACTGCTGCATGGAGCAATCCCATACAGATAGAATTCCTTACAAGTATGGTGCTACCAAAGGTTGTTTCAATGTCCAATCCTGAGGGACACAAAATATGGTGCCTGTGTATTAAGTCCATACCTAGGTGAATGAACCGTTGAGATGCTACTAGGTCGGATGTTGATGAGAAGTTCTGATTGGTAAACAAGAGCTATTATGACTAGTTAGAGCTAACTATTCATTTTACTGCAGGATGTTGTCTAGGCAACTTGATGTTACCACCATAGTAATTGCCCAGACATGTGCCATTACTCAATTCATCAGGCGAGGGAAGACAACAGGGCCGATGTTAAGCCTCAGTTCGGGTGCCCTGAATTGATAGATGATGTAGGCAGATCGCAAGAATGTCCTGGGAGCCTTATGAATAGAGACATGAAGGTATGTGACATCTAAACCCACAGGAATGGACAAATCTCCCTCAAGGATAAATGGATTGAAGAAGCTTAGGTCGATGACTAGAGTCATTTGCTAATGGAACCAAGAAAAAGGTGACTGATGGTGAAGGCAGGCCAGAAAGTCTACAACTCTCTCAGATTGCAAATGTAACTAAAGTCAGAACCTTCTGTTCATTGTAGGTTCTGTTTATTTTAAGATCAACTGATGCTGGAATTTTGGTGCATGTCGTTGATGGTGTCGGAGGAGGAGGATAAAGCTCCAGGGGCAGAAAACATCTTTAATGGAGGTTCGAAAGCAAAATCTTCCTTTGCCCTCATATTGGGTAGAATAGATGCCAGTACTGGTAGAACAAGCAAAATCATCTTGGTTGTGTTGAGTGTGCTATGGTTCCCTGTAATGCATGAGACTTACTTGGTGAAGAGAGATGAGGTCTGTCGCTTACTAAACTCATAGAATGCCCTGAATTAGAAACCATGACGTCAATACAGTCATGAAGTAAAGAGGCTCTTCTTGTAAAATAGTCCAGATAAATTGCAAAGTAACATCTGTTGAGGCATAAAGATCTACTCATGGTATCATGCCAAATGAGTATCATGATATGGTATGAGCTAGACTGGTCCCAGAAGATGTCTGCAAAAGTCGGATTCAACATACTTAAAGTTCTGACTGTTATTGACTGAACCCATAATATTGATTTATGGCTCTTTTTAGCATAAGGCCTAGGCTATTCAGAATAGAAATAGGCCATCGGTGTGAGGAGATATCATCAGGATTATCAGTTGGGATGGGTTATGATATCTATGTAACCTGTCCATATGCCTATTGAACTTTGCTGTTTCTTAGCTCTATCTCATTCTGTAAGAGGAATCATGCTGGACCCCGACATGGCAAGGTAGGATGAGTTCTGTGGTGGTGACTTGGGTCTCAGAGAAATTTCTGAGTGTATTCAATGTCTGGAGCTTCATGGCTAAAGGGCAAGTTGAATTATCTCTCATAAAGATTTACAATGAGGAAATAAATCAGCATGCAGATTGTCTGAGCTGTATGCTGTTTGTGCTTTGCCCATAGTTCTAATTTGTAAGACAAAATAGAGCAAAATTGATAAAATTATAGCCTTGTGTCTAGACTGAAATGTCTGCAGAGCTAAATCATTAAAAAGGTGACTCAAAAATTAATAAGTCTAATAAAGCAAGGAAGCATACAGCTAAAATCTAATGACAATACCACCTGTTTATAAACCTGTGTGCCTACACATGTCATCTTTAAATACGTGTGGGTGCACAGTTGTACCCTTGAAAAAGTGATAACAGACAATTTCAATTACAATGTTTTCCTGTAAGTAAGATCAAGGATGGAATGTAGAAACAACTGAAGCATGGAGTTCCAAGGCTGAAAATACAGTGGTAAAAGAACTCAATATATAAGGAGTTCTTCTATGCATAAAGATATGAACACACATAAATAATGTAGCCTGAACCTAACTTATGAAGTCATATAGGGTACAAGTGAGAGCCACTGAGTGCTCAGTAAATATGATTTAAAGTTTATGTAAACAAACATGACTCAAATGTCGCCTATAGAAAAAGCCATGCCTCCTGTGTGTTCAGAGTTCTCACATGTACTTGACCAACCAAAATAGAAATACAGAAATGTACCAGACTGTCTACATTACAACAAAAAACTTTGTGTAAAAAGGAAATGAAGCACTGTTATAGAGACATACACAGTAGGTGCAACAAAATCCATTATGAGGCAATACTTGTAGCAAAAATGACCCAGAGACCACCTGTACAAGTAAATACATTAAAGTTAGCACACAGATGAACTCTCTAATATGGACCTGTTTATAAAGGAATTACACACATATATATAGGAGTTATATGAGCACAAGAGACTAGTATCTATAAAGAAGTATAGCACATACTGACTGTGAAGTCACTTAGGCTCCATATGCAAGTACCTAAATGTGTGATGACGATAAAATGTGACAACTTGTCAAGGCAAAACTTTAATGTGATAGAAAGAGAAAAATAGTTGGAAATATTGATGGCGTATACTTCCTTGGAGGTACAAATCTTCTACTTGTAGTGGTATATCTTCCACATAGCTTCTGGCTTTTTCAAGGTCTCTAGGGATGAGAGCAAGCTTACTGGTACGAGTGGAAATAATAACTGGGATATTCTAACAATGTGCAGCCTAGTCTTATATGTTAGGGGAGATCAATCTGCCTGACCACCAAATAGGTCGGCAGACAAATTTTTAGCTCCCTTTAGCTAAAATTAGTATCTGGGAGGGTGGATTTGCAAGGTAGTGGTAGTTCTCCTAAGGTATTATGATTGGAAAATGCATTTGAAGAAAAAACAAATAAGTGTGGGTTTTTATGCCATCATATGAATTCTCTTTACAGTATAATATGTTTCAACTCTACACTCACAAACTAGGAAACAGAAGAAAGCAAAACAACAATTTTTTGAAAACTTAATAATCAAATTTAATTATCAAAGTTATGAACAAAAAATGTGAGAGGAACTTACAGTATTATGAATTGAATTCAAACTAATCCTTACAAATGTTTATGACAGACCTAAATGAATGAAAAGTTCCTTATAAATTTATAAATTGGAAATGTACTGTTCTTCCAAGAACAGACATTCTCAAGATGGCATCATCAATAATTCTTTAGAATAATTTAAAATAGTGCCAGAATAATATTATTGTCTAAATAATGAGCACTTTATATTTCAATTTAATAGCCCAAACAAACGCTTTTCCTGTCAAATAATATCCAAGAACAAAATAAAACGTGTCTGCAGACATACAATTGGAACAAAGAAATGAAAATGACTCCAAATTAGGATGAAATTGATTGCTCATTTCTCTCTTTATATACACTATTTTGTCTATTCCGGTTCCATTTATAAATTCTATGCAATACAATACTATTTGTCTATTCTGATTCAAATTATAAATCCTATGCAATACAATACTATTTGTCTATTCTGATTCCAATTATAAATCCTATGCAATACTATATTCTTTGTCTATTCTGATTCCTTTTATAAATCCTATGCAATAATACACTATTTGTCTATTCATTCTAATTACAAATCCTATACAATACAATACACTTTGTCTATTCTGATTCCATTTATAAATCCTATGCAATACTATATTCTTTGTCTATTCTGATTCCTTTTATAAATCCTATGCAATAATACACTATTTGTCTATTCTGATTCCAATTATAAATCCTATACAATACAATACACTTTGTCTATTCTGATTCCATTTATAAATCCTATGCAATACTATTTTCTTTGTCTATTCTGATTCCTTTTATAAATCCTATGCAATAATACACTATTTGTCTATTCTGATTCCATTTATAAATCCTATGCAATACTATACTCTTTAACAGATTCAGGTTACATTGGCCAAAGATATTCTGTATAATTTACAGCCATGAATAAAATTTATACAAATTTGATAAATTCATGTAACAGGAGTTTTAAGAAATGTATATATACATAGCAAAAATAAAACTGCAAATTTTGAACATAAATCAGATCTTGATTCTCATATATTACAATAATTAATACAAGTCAATATAATATTAATAGCATTTTTTTTTATTTGCTATCTAGTGACTATTAAGCATCATACTTAACAGGCTCTCAATAGCTTAATTCCAGAATCTAGCTGTATTTTGTAAAGAATGTTGATGTCCATATTAACCCCAGAATCTAGCTGTATTTTATAAAGAATGTATGTCTTCTCTTTTTCAGCATTATAATGTTGGAATGTTCATATAAATACATTCTCTAAGTCGGTATAAAAGACAAAATAATAAATGTAAAATGTCTTCTCTTTATCAGCATTATAATGATGTAATGTTCATATAAATACATGCTCTAAGTCGGTATAAAAGACAAAATAATAAATGTATAATGTCTTCTCTTTATCAGCATTATAATGATGTAATGTTCATATAAATACATTCTCTAAGTCGGTATAAAAGACAAAATAATAAATGTATAATGTCTTCTCTTTATCAGCGTTATTATGATGTAATGTTCATATAAATACATGCTCTAAGTATAAAAGACAAAATAATAAATGTATAATGTCTTCTCTTTATCAGCGTTATTATGATGTAATGTTCATATAAATACATGCTCTAAGTATAAAAGACAAAATAATAAAAAGATCAATATCTTCTATGATAAAAAAGTATAAGAACTATAATGAGTTGATCAACTAGAGATTTTCTTTTAATTTTCAGATATTTTTAAAATTAAAATCATTGTTATTAAATTCTTCTTCACAAGCTATTATTGATGTCAGCCTAAGTGATGATCATAGTTCATATTCTAAAATACATCATTCCAGATATAACTGTGCTATACAGGAGGTAAGAAATCTATATAGGTTTTAACTAAATGTAAAAGTTTAAAATAAGCCTTTAAAATGTAATATGTAGTAACTTTCTTTTGTTGTAACAGGGTGGTACAATAAAAAATGCATACATTCATCCAGTTTGATAATTTGGCCATGAGACTGACCCAAGTCGGTGAAGCATGAAATATGTGCCACAGAGACCTATTTTCTGTGATGCAATCATGATGCAATCCCTCAGTTGCATGATTTTAGGGATAACAGTATGTATGAATGGTTAAAAATACCTACATCATTTAAACAAAAAACTAAAACATAGCCAGTAAAATGTGAAATGTAGGTAACAGTAACTTTCTACTGTTGTAAGGATGAGCTACTAACAGAGATGCAAACATTCATCTAGTTTGATGGATCTTGAATGAGCAGAAAAATAAACTTAAAACATCCACACCACCAAAATCAGTGAATCATGAAATATACTTTTGTGATGAGGGTATAGTACTCATTAAGATGAATCCCCTCACCAAGAGAGCACAAAAGAAGTTATTTGATCCTGAGATAAATACAGATACTAAAAGAAAGACAGTAAAATGCAAAATGTAGGTCAAAGTTGCCTCCTTTTTTCAGGGGGGAATCTTACTAATAGAGATGTATGCAGTCATCTATTTGATAATTTAGGAATGAGAAGAGCTTAAGAAAGTAACAAAAGGCAACAAATTTAACAAAAGGCAGTAACACAAAAAATATGGATAACAATGACTTGATCTCATAATGAGGGTGTAGTACTCATCAAACTTTAATGATTCTGGATATTCAGTATTTATAAAGTGTGCATGGTGTAGTACTCATCAAACTTTAATGATTCTGGATATTCAATATTTATAAAGTGAGCATAAAATCTATGGAAAACATAACCAGGAATGTGCATAGCAAACTCAGGCCCCTTTCCAAGATGTAAGTGCTATGAAACCCACTTCAAACTGTTTGTTTAGGACTGAAGAAGAATGGTTGAAATTTAGCAACATATGTATACACATTTTTTAAAAAAAATGCATTTCAACTATCTGCTCAGACACATGCAATACCAACCCCATCCCAAACCCCATCCCTATGATGAGCTGAGCAGATAATTACACAGTTGTCATTGTGAACACCAACCCCATCCCAAACCACATCCCTATCATGAGCTGATCAGATAATTACACAGCTGTCATTGTGAATAACAACCCCATCATAAACCACATCCTTATGATGAGCTGACCAGATAATTACACAGCTGTCATTGTGAATACCAACCCCATCCCAAACCACATCCCTATGATGAGCTGACCAGATAATTACACAGCTGTCATTGTGAATACCAACCCCATCCCAAACCACATCCCTATGATGAGCTGATCAGATAATTACACAGCTGTCATTGTGAATACCAACCCCATCCCAAACCACATCCCTATGATGAGCTGACCAGATAATTACACAGCTGTCATTGTGAATACCAACCCCATCCCAAACCACATCCCTATGATGAGCTGATCAGATAATTACACAGCTGTCATTGTGAATACCAACCCCATTCTAACCCCATCCCTATGATGAGCTGACCAGATAATTACACAGCTGTCATTGTGAATACCAACCCCATCCCAAACCACATCCCTATCATGAGCTGATCAGATAATTACACAGCTGTCATTGTGAATACCAACCCCATCCCAAACCCCATCCCTATGATGAGCTGACCAGATAATTACACAGCTGTCATTGTGAATACCAACCCCATCCCAAACCACATCCCTATGATGAGCTGATCAGATAATTACACAGCTGTCATTGTGAATACCAACCCCATCCCAAACCTCATCCCTATGATGAGCTGACCAGATAATTACACAGCTGTCATTGTGAATACCAACCCCATCCCAAACCCCATCCCTATGATGAGCTGACCAGATAATTACACAGCTGTCATTTTGAATACAAACCCCATCCCAAACCACATCCCTATGATGAGCTGACCAGATAATTACACAGCTGTCATTGTGAATACCAACCCCATCCAAAACCCCATCCCTATGATGAGCTGATCAGATAATTACACAGCTGTCATTGTGAATACTAACCCCATCCCAAACCACATCCCTATCATGAGCTGACCAGATAATTACACAGCTGTCATTGTGAATACCAACCCCATCCCAAACCACATCCATATCATTAGCTGACCAGATAATTACACAGCTGTCATTGTGAATACCAACCCCATCCCAAACCACATCCCTATCATGAGCTGACCAGATAATTACACAGCTGTCATTGTGAATACCAACCCCATCCCAAACCACATCCCTATGATGAGCTGACCAGATAATTACACAGCTGTCATTGTGAATACCAACCCCATCCCAAACCACATCCCTATCATGAGCTGACCAGATAATTACACAGCTGTCATTGTGAATACCAACCCCATCCCAAACCACATCCCTATGATGAGCTGATCTGATAATTACACAGCTGTCATTGTGAATACCAACCCCATCCCAAACCACATCCCTATGATGAGCTGACCAGATAATTACACAGCTGTCATTGTGAATACCAACCCCATCCCAAACCACATCCCTATGATGAGCTGATCAGATAATTACACAGCTGTCATTGTGAATACCAACCCCATCCCAAACCACATCCCTATGATGAGCTGACCAGATAATTACACAGCTGTCATTGTGAATACCAACCCCATCCCAAACCACATCCCTATCATGAGCTGACCAGATAATTACACAGCTGTCATTGTGAATACCAACCCCATCCCAAACCACATCCCTATCATGAGCTGACCAGATAATTACACAGCTGTCATTGTGAATACCAACCACTTCCCAAACCACAGCCCTATCATGAGCTAACCAGATAATTACACAGCTGTCATTGTGAATACCAACCCCATCCCAAACCACATCCATATCATGAGCTGACCAGATAATTACACAGCTGTCATTGTGAATACCAACCCCATCCCAAACCACATCCCTATGATGAGCTGACCAGATAATTACACAGCTGTCATTGTGAATACCAACCCCATTCCAAACCCCATCCCTATCATGAGCTGACCAGATAATTACACAGCTGTCATTGTGAATACCAACCCCATCCCAAACCACATCCCTATCATGAGCTGATCAGATAATTACACAGCTGTCATTGTGAATACCAACCCCATCCCAAACCACATCCCTATGATGAGCTGACCAGATAATTACACAGCTGTAATTGTGAATACTAACCCCATCCCAAACCCCATCCCTATGATGAGCTGATCAGATAATTACACAGCTGTCATTGTGAATACCAACCCCATCCCAAACCCCATCCCTATGATGAGCTGATCAGATAATTACACAGCTGTCATTGTGAATACCAACCCCATTCCAAACCACATCCCTATGAGGAGATGACCAGATAATTACACAGCCATCATTGTGAATACCAACCCCATCCCAAACCACATCCCTATGATGAGCTGACCAGATAATTACACAGCTGTCATTGTAAATACCAACCCCATCCCAAACCATATCCCTATGATGAGCTGATTAGATAATTACACAGCTGTCATGGTGAATACCAACCCCATCCCAAACCACATCCCTATGATGAGCTGATCAGATAATTACATAGCTGTCATTGTGAATACCAACCCCATCCCAAACCCCATCCCTATGATGAGCTGATCAGATAATTACACAGCTGTCATTGCGAATACCAACCCCATTCCAAACCACATCCCTATGATGAGATGACCAGATAATTACACAGCCGTCATTGTAAATACCAACCCCATCCCAAACCACATCCCTATCATGAGCTGACCAGATAATTACACAGCTGTCATTGTGAATACCAACCCCATCCCAAACCCCATCCCTATCATGAGCTGACCAGATAATTACACAGCTGTCATTGTGAATACCAACCCCATCCCAAACCACATCCCTATGATAAGCTGACCTGATAATTACACAGCTGTCATTGTGAATACCAACCCCATCCCAAACCACATCCCTATGATGAGATGACCAGATAATTACACAGCCGTCATTGTGAATACCAACCCCATCCCAAACCACATCCCTATGATGAGCTGACCAGATAATTACACAGCTGTCATTGTGAATACCAACCCCATCCCAAACCACATCCCTATGATGAGCTGATCAGATAATTACACAGCTGTCATTGTGAATACCAACCCCATCCCAAACCACATCCCTATGATGAGCTGACCAGATAATTACACAGCTGTCATTGTGAATACCAACCCCATCCCTATGATGAGCTGACCAGATAATTACAGTTGTCATTGTGAATACCAACCCCATCCCAAACCACATCCCTATCATGAGCTGACCAGATAATTACACAGCTGTCATTGTGAATACCAACCCCATCCCTATGATGAGCAGACCAAATTACACAGCTGTGATTGTGAATACCATCCCCATCCCAAACCACATCCCTATGATGTCATTGTGAATACCAACCCCATCCCAAACCCCATCCCTATCATGAGCTGACCAGATAATTGCACAGCTGTCATTGTGAATACCAACCCCATCCCAAATCCCATCCCTATGATGGGCTGACCAGATAATTACACAGCTGTCATTGTGGATCCCATCCCTATGATGAGCTGATCTGATAATTACACAGCTGTCATCTTTTGATTACTGGATGACTTGACAAGACTCTTACAAAGATGGTTTCCTCAGTGATTACTTGATGAGAAGATGATGCAGTTCTGTTATGTAGGCAATAACACAATTAGTTCTCAAAGTGATAACTCCACCAGTTACTTAAACAAATGGTTCTTTAGGTGATGACTGAACTATATATTTACACAGCTGGTTCCCTTAGTAATGACTTAAACAGTCTAAACACCCAAGCACTTACATAGCTGGTTACCTTGTGATGATATAGCAAAGAGTTTAAACATGCATGTGGTTACATAACTAGTTCCCCCTGTGATGTAGATGCATAGACTGTTAGTTCTTTTCTTGACTTTCCCCCTTAAACCAGATACTTATATAGCTGGTTCCTCTGTGATGACTTAGCAAAGAGAAGAGTTTAAACATGCAAGTGGTTACAAAACTAGTTACCATATGATGTAGATGCATAGACTGTTAGTTCTTTTCTTGACTTTACCCCTTTAACCAGATACTTATATAGCTGGTTCCTCTGTGATGACTTAGCAAAGAGAAGAGTTTAAACATGCAAGTGGTTACAAAACTAGTTCCCCTGCGATGTAGATGCATAGACTGCTATTTCTTTCGTTGACTTTTCCCCTTTAACCAGATACTTATATAGCTGGTTCCCCCTGTGATGTAGATGCATAGACTGTTAGTTCTTTTCTTGACTATCCCCCTTAAACCAGATACTTACATAGCTGGTTCCCCTGTGATGACTTAGCAAAGAGAAGAGTTTATACATGCAAGCAGTTACAAAACTAGTTCCCCTTGTGATGTAGATGCTTAGACTGCTAGTTCTTTCCTTGACTTTACCCCTTTAACCAGATACTTACATAGCTGGTTTCCCTGTGATGACTTAGCAAAGAGTTTCAACATGCAATCTGTTACAAAATTAGTTTCCCTGTGATGTAGATGCTTAGACCGGTAATTCTTTTCTTGACTTTTCCCCTTTAACCTGATACTTACACAGCTGGTTCCCCCTGTGATGAAGATTTTGCTGTTTGGACAGGCTGCACACAGTATCTCTCCATTGTCCAGCCCTTCAAACACCACAGTTGCCTGAAGCAGAAGAAACATCTAACTACATACTGATTTTAACATGGTTTAAATGAATGGGCATTTTCTTATTTTTAAACCGCTCCGGTGGCCTAGCTCTTAGAGCGTCTGCATCGGATGTGGGAGGTCATGGAATTATATTACTGCGATTCAATAAAAAAGACTGGTGGCACATTAACATTCTACAAGCCATAAAAGATTTATCATTGCCTTAAGTTTTTGGATTTATTCTGGACTTTTACTGAATTTCATTCAGGGCTTTAAATTTTCTGGATCTGTATTTGTAATTCTTGGATTATTTTGGAATTTAATTAGCAATACTGTAAGTTATTTTTTCTCATTTTCACATTGTATTCTAGGGAAATATATTATTTGTTGAATTTTACAAAGCCTGTAGCCTTTCACTCTTTTCTGTTACTTATTTTAAAGAGTAGACATGTAACAATGAAAATGAGCAAAGTGCTGTGTTATCTGACAAGCAAAAATCACTGCAGTATGGATGCATGACAAGCAATACAGTATGGAAGAATATGCTACATATACAGAGTTTGTGGATACATTTTTCAAATGATGGAAAAAAAGGAAGAATAAATGATATCAATACAAGGTCAGTTTTTCGTCTTATTATCAAAAAAGCATTTTGTTCCTTAACTTGCAATGTGCAGTAGCATCAGGGCTGGGAGAGGCATAAAATTAACACAAACTGATTTCATTTCTGAAATTTTGGGACATATGACCTAGGTGAAATAAATTTCACCATATGTTCTGGTATAAGAATTTTTTTTTAGTTGAATATGTCCCAATATATATGGTACATACATTATTACATAAATTCAAGAAATGCAGATGGTCATTTGGACTGGCTGGACAGTATTTCAATTATATTCCCAAGATGCAGGTGGTAATATGGACAGGTTTAACTTTATTCCTATTATATCATAAAGATATCAGATTGTAGTGCCATTATTTCATCAAGTCAAGAGATGCAGATGACTCCATCTGACAGATTGAAAATATAGTTAAGGCATACAGATGTTCAGGCAGGACAGACTGAATAACCCTTATTACATAAAGTCAAGAGAGAAATATGACCATTTGTACAGGTTTGACTATAGTCCTATAGACAGATGACCCTTTGTACAGGTTCGACTATAGCCCTATAGACAGATGACCATTTGTACAGGTTGGACTATAGTCCTATAGACAGATGACCATTTCTACAGGTTCGACTATAATCTTATAAACAGATGACTTTTTGTACAAGTTCGACTATAGTCCTATAGACAGATGACTCTTTGTACAGGTTTGACTATAGTCCTATAGACAGATGACCCTTTGTACAGGTTCGACTATAGCACTTTAGACAGATGACCATTTGTACAGGTTCGACTACAGTACTATAGACAGATGACCATTTGTACAGGTTCGACTATAATCTTATAAACAGATGACTTTTTGTACAAGTTTGACTATAGTCCTATAGACAGATGACTCTTTGTACAGGTTTGACTATAGTCCTATAGACCCTTTGTACAGGTTCGACTATAGTCCTATAGACAGATGACCCTTTGTACAGATTTGACTATAGTCCTATAGACAGATGACCCTTTGTACAGGTTCGACTATAGCACTTTAGACAGATGACCATTTGTACAGGTTCGACTATAGTCCTATAGAGAGATAACCCTTTGTACAGGTTCGACTATAGTCCTATAGACAGATGACCATTTGTACAGGTTTGGCTATAGTACTATAGACAGATGACCATATGTACAGGTTCAACTATATTCCTATAGACAGATAACCATTTGTACAGGTTGGACTATAGTTCTAGAGACAGATGACCATTTCTACTGCTTTGACTATAGTCCTATAGACAGATGACCATTTGCACAGGTTCAACTATTGTCCTATAGACAGATGATCATTTGTACAGGTTCGACTATAGTCCTATAGACAGATGACCATTTGTACAACTTTGACTGACTATAGTCCTATAGACAGATGACCCTTTGTACAGATATGACTATAGTCCTATAGACAGATGACCATTTGTACAGGATCAACTAAAGTACTATAGACTGATGACCATTTGTACAAGTTCGACTTTAGTCCTAGAGACAGATGACCATTTCTACAGCTTTGACTGTAGTCTTATAGACAGATGACCATTTGTACAGGTTCGACCAGTCTTATAGACAGATGACCATTTGTACAGGTTCGAATATAATCCCATTAAAGTATATTTGTTACTCTTTTGTTTCCTTTTAGATAATTGCATTTATTTGAGTTACTTTTATCAGAAAAATGAAAATATCTAGCATCCTTAGATTTTGTAATCATGTTGCATTTAAAATAATATGGTGACATGGCATACATTAATTAAAGTTTATTTTGACACTTACCCTATGCAACTGGTTACTGAATATCTACTATCAAGCATCTAGATATTGTTGTTGTACAGAACAACTAAGCCATTAAATCAGCAGTCAATATAAATTGACATATACGATATTTTATGTCATCTGTTGTACAAGGAAAAATAATTATCAATTTCAGTGTAAATTATATGTACAATAATTAATTATCATTATGTGGTGCTGACCATGTACGAAAAATAAACAGATTGTACCAAAACAAGTTCTACAGTACACACGCTACTAGACAACCTAATGCTACAAACATATATTTTCTGTCTCATAAATCAAAAGTACTTTTGTTTTTAGAGAGAGAATTATGTTTAGTGTGCAAGCTTGTATGCATTTAGAACATATATATCTGTTATGTTGTGCAAAATGATCAAGATGGTTTGAACATGTATAATTTATGGATATTATTTATTGGTAAATTGTATGCAATGATACCACCCCACATCATCAGGAAATTAAGTGCAAGTTGTATTTTTATTGCAACAATAAACTCATTATCAAATTGCAATAAACAATAAAGAACTCTAAATCAATGCTTTAGTTAATGCATGTGTGTGTGTGTTTGTGTGTGCATGCATGCCAGAGAGATCAATCAAATAAAAAAATTTCAGAGTACAAGACTGTATTTATTTAGTGTAGATTTATTTGTAGCTTTTGCAAAGAGATAAAATAGTACTATTTTCAGTTACCTGACGAGTGGGATAATCCTCATGTATTACAATCCTACTATATTCCATTGAGAATAAACACAGCTAAATCAACAGTTCATTCCTCTTTTAATTATGATGTACAATGTCACAACAACCACATGGCTATTGTGTTATTTACATGGCAATTAAACATGCTTAGTGCTTTTGTTTGGTCTAATTGAAACCAGATTGAGGGCAAAAATCAAACGAAGAAGTCAAATCATCGTGTATGCCAGTAGGGAAATGATGATATTAGGGAAATGACAATTTATCAATGTGCTATTGAACAAGTTATCCATATAGCAGACATTATCAGGACAAGCGATCATATGCATTTGTTATTCGAACTTGTCTATAAAGATAAGAGTGAGGTATATCGTAGAATAGATTTGCAATAAAATGTTAATTATATCCAAGTCAAAACGGAACAAGCACTGAAAAGATACTCTGTGTGTGTGTGTGTGTATCTAAATATATATATATATATATATATATATATATATATATATATATATATATATATATATATATATATATATATATATAAATCAATTGAACAGAGTCAGTGACTTTCAAATCTATGTATTATGTTTGTATGACTAATGAGACAATAAGACAAGTTGACCAATGGTCTGTGGTTTTCACTTTAGCATGTACTGAGGTGTAATTTTTGTTGGATAAGACACCATCAAAGGGTTTCTAAACTCGTTTTAAAATGCATGTGGTGTTTTATTATGGTAACAGACTTAATTAATGATAATATTTAAAGGCATAATCTGGAAAGTCCTTTGTTAATAAACACGAGTAGATGACAATAGGTTTTTTTGCTCATGGGAACCACAGGATCTTTTGTAAAAAGGGGTGGGGAGGGTCAGTCAGTCATGGCTGGGAGAGTTAGTATAATAAGCAGTCTGAAACTAAAGTTAATATTTACTATGTGTTTTGAAGAGAATCTTGTGATATATTTTCAGCTTCATTTGCATGATTAATCTTATCAGAATATATATAGGGGTGGAGGTGTCACATGACTGACACTTGACCTATGCTGCAGGCATCCATGCTTATGTATCAATAATCATATTTTCTCACCAACAATTAATCATTAACTTTTGTATAAACAAAGTGGGAATATGGTATTTTCGATCTTTTCTGCAAATCTAAAACTTGTTAGTGGAAATGTTATTTCTGATAATTTAATTTATTTTTCAAATAATACAAAGTGATATGTACTAAAAATAAAGATACATTTAAAAAATTATTATTTTGATAACTGGATTGTGTATGTAAAATTTAAAGGTACAAAAATACATAAAATATGGCAGTTACAGTTCTTGAAAAAAAAATGTTTTTAAATATTACATTCCTGGCTTACAGATATATGCAGCTCTTTGCTGTGATTCATAATACCTTTTCTGATTCATAGTTGCCTAAACGTACACTAAGGTCTGCAAATCCCCAGGCAAGGTACTTGTTGTAGTTTGGAGGTATCAGCACCTTGTTCTGATCCACAGCCAGCAGGTATTTTTCACTATGTAGAATCTGACCAACAGGCCCCTTGAGTTCTGCAAATAGATCATAGTGGACAGGTAATTCATGTGCTATACCTCTTGCTTTGAATATCCTAAGTTTTGCAGCAGTTGTGATATACTTCTTTTATCATAAAAATAGATTGGCAAAATTAATTTTAATGATGCAATACTTACCTGTCACTATTGGATTGCTTATCTTTTCAGTATAGAAATTACTTTTATCATGGTAAGAAAAGTCCATCCTCAGATTTGATGGGCAGTTCTAGAAGTCCACAACTATAAAGAAGAGAGATTGAGGCCCATCTCAAGTAGCCATCTTCTTTCTTAGGTATACAGACTACTTCATGTAATTATTATATCATTATGATCCCCCAACAGTTATATTTTAATATCAGTAATAAATTATCTTAACATTTTTATTGCAGGTAAGAATGTTCACTACTGAATGTTTGTATCAACTTGGGCCACTGTTTGTGCCACAACTATTGGCCTGAAAGAAATATTCCTACACTCTGGTGCACCAAAGACTGAAGGTAGGAAGAGAATAAAGTGTAACAAGATAACAGATTTTAGGATTTTCGGATTAACAATTGATGGTAATGCAATATATTTAATGTTATATGAAAATAAGAAATGAAGTATGATAGATATGTGCGTGCAGAGGTCCAAATATTGGACTAATTAATATAATTCATGATCTGAGTTATTTTAGATACATATATGGCTGGAAGTGTGAGGGGGGTTCTCTGATAATGACAAGGGAAGGATGAATTGGTAGTGTGGTAATATGATATGAGAATCAATTATAATGCTTCCTCACTGGATAACCAGGGGATAGGGGAGTTGTACATGTACCTTGAAATTGGGAGGCAGACAGGGAATTAGGCTGTGAGACTATTATTAGCCTCACACTGGCTGTCTGCTTGGGGCTTGTTAGGAGAGCACATGGGCTTGTATGGCAGGAGCAGAAATATTCCTATTGCTTGGAATTGCCAGCAGTAGTCAAAGACCCAATAACATTAGAGAATCTTAAACTACCTTGCCTGATCATATAGAGTACATGTGACCAGTCACTTCTCTGGTTTCAAAGGTACATTGAACAAATATACAGTTTCACTGCACTCCTTGGCTTGTCAAAGCTACAGACAAGAGATTTAGTCTCCGAATCAAACAGTTCTTACTTTTAAGATAAATCCCACCACATCCCCTGTCGCCATTCATTTGGCTTTTCTTTTCTTTCACCTCATGTTTTATGTCTTGACATTGGTCATGTGCAGGGAGCTACCATGGGATGGAATCATTTGCCCTAATCCAACACTTTTAAGATGTACTAATAATATAAAGGCATACCCATTAAATACATTTCATTTACAGTTTAAATTCATTTACAGTTTAAATTCAGCCTAGCACAGTGTTAGTTAAGATCGGATCAGCCCATAATACATTAGCAAGCTTGGGAACAGCTTAGCATATAGCTACTCTAGCCCACAAATCTGGGAGCAGCTGAGAATACATACTAGGTAGGAAGCAGCCTATCATAGATTTAGTTAAGATTGATCAGCCCATGATACCTTAGCATGCTGGGATTCTGCCTAGCACATAGCTCTAGTCCACATATCTGAGATCAGCTCAGAATCAATTCTATGCGGGAATCTGCCTAGCATAGATTTAGTTAAGATGGGATCAGCCCATAATACCTTGACATGCTGGAATTCTGCCTAGCACATAGTTCTAATCCACAAATCTGGGATCAGCTCAGAATAAATTCTATGCGGGAATCTGCCTAGCATAGATTTAGTTAAGATCGGATCAACCCATAATACCTTAGCATGCTGAGATTCTGCCTAGCACATAGCTCTAGTCCATAAATCTGAGATCAGCTCAGAATAAATTCAATGCAGGAATCTGCCTAGCATAGATTTAGTTAAGATGGGATCAGCCCATAATACCTTACCATGCTGAAATTCTGCCTAGCACATAGTTCTAGTCCACAAATCTGGGATCAGCTCAGAATACATTCTATGTGGGAATCTGCCTAGCATAGATTTAGTTAAGATGGGATCAACCCATAATACCTTAGCATGCTGGGATTCTGCCTAGCACATAGTTCTAGTCCACAAATCTGGGATCAGCTCAGAATAAATTCTATGCGGGAATCTGCCTAGCATAGATTTAGTTAAGAAGAAATTAGCAAATAATCCATTTGATGCAGGGATTCTGCCTAGCACATAGCTCTAATTTACAAATCTAGGATCTGCCCAGAATACATTTTATGAGTGTATCTGCCTAGCATATATTTAGTTACTATGGGATCAGCCCATAGTAAATTAGCAAGATGGGATTCAGCCTAGCACATAGTTTACTTATGCTGGGATCAGCCCAGAATACACTGTAATGCTTGGATCAGCCTAGCAACAATTGGGACTATTCTTGTTACATTCTGATTCTAGCTCATGAGTAGCAGTAGCCCTCACAGAGAAAGCATTTTCACATTACAAACTGGCATCCTCCTTGGGACTCTCATTTGATATTTTAATATCAAATTCAATTTGGCCTTTTTCCCCAATCGGATACTCATAAGCTATACTAATAAAATAAAGGTAATGTCCATTAAATACATTCATTTTACAGTTAATAGGAAAAATATAAGATATTTGCTTCATGCTGAGATCAGCCTAGCTCTATTCCATGAATGTGGGATCAACCCACAATACACTCTTATGCAGGAATCAGCCTAGCATAGACTTGGTTAAGATGGGATCAGCCCAGAATACATTAGCATGCTGAGATCAGACTAGCACAGATTTTACATGAGCTGGGATCAGCCTAGCACCAATTCTACTTAATCTGGGATCAGTCAAGAATACACTGTAATGCTGGGATCAGCCTAGCACCGATTGGAAATGAGTCTTTTACATTGAGCTGGGATTCTGCCTAGCACCTATTCTACTCGAAATAGGAGCAGCCCAGAATACACAGTAAAGCTGCGATCAGCCTAGCACTGATTGGGAATCATTCTTTCACATTCAGATTCTAGCCCATGAGTAGCCCCCAAAGAGAGAGCCAAATATTTTTAAAAAATATTTAAATTAAGTAATGATATTATTTTTGTTATGAGTTTGATATTGTAGAGTGTTAGCAATAACAAATAGTGGCATGTTTGAGAGAAAGGGAGAGAGATGAATTCATATACTCATGTATCCTTTATTGTCATAAAACAATTCTTGTACAATTATGTTGTTGTGCATAAACAGTGGATTTATGACAATATTAAGTTAGTGGTAGTGTAATTTAATGTGCATGCTTTCATTTATTCAAGTGAATTTGGAAACCTGTTTAAAACAAAGGATTTTAGATCTTTCAAGACCGCTACCAAAGTGGACTAGTTTGAAATTGAACTACATCTACCATATCTGAACTTCAGACGATACCAACTCAAACACATTAGGCAAGTTTCTATGGAAACATATTTAAATAGCAGCATTGTATGCACACTCTCAACATTTTCTGCATCATTCTCTGGCTTTAGTATGTCTGATCTACCTGAAGATCAGATCCACACTGGCTTTAGTATGTCTGATCTACCTGAAGATCAGATCCACACTGGCTTTAGTATGTCTGATCTACCTGAAGATCAGATCCACACTGGCTTTAGTATGTCTGATCTACCTGAAGATCAGATCCACACTGGCTTTAGTATGTGTGATCTACCTGAAAAATACTTGTGTTCATCAAATTTCTTGGACAAAGACATTTGCCAGAAATCACTATCAAGATTTGCAACAAAAAATGGTTATAGAAGATGTCATCGCCTTCCATCTTGGAACTTCATCGAGATTCAAACTTTTATTCATTTAGAACATTTGAGTGATAGGAGTTATAATTTTTAAATTCTAGGATTAATTTTTGGATTAGATTTACAAAGGCTAAGTCCTTTTTCATATTTTTACCTTGTTTTCTAGGGAAATAAATTATTGTTAAAATTTACAAAGTTTGTTGACTTCACTCTTTTCTTTTTTATTACTTTTGTACAAGCCTACACATAACGGTAAAATGACCATGCAAAAAAACAACTGATATCCAAAGTAATCCTGCATTGCAAACAACAGTACTCCCCTCTACTTGGACATGTGTCACACCTGCAATAGCAATAAGCTCAGACAAATCTGTTGCCTGCACAAACAACTGTACTTCTTAGTGCTCAGACAAATGTGTCAACACCAGCTTGATTAGCTCACACAAGTGAGAGACCAATTTCAGCACCCCTTCCTCCAAGAGATGTCTGAAATACAAACCAGTCCAACTCATGAAATCACAAGCCAGAAAAGCTAGGACTCTAATAAAATGACTCCTCAATACTAAAAAGCATAATACCAAGGAGACTTTTCGTAACAGATTTACAGACAATAAGAGGTGCAGTAATTGACTTCATCATGGGTAGAATAATTAATACTGACAAAACCATATTCAACCATATTATTATTTAAGTAGGTGGAAATGATGTAAGTGATGAAAGGTCACTAAATCAAATCAGAAATGATTTATAAGTTTACTGTATGATTCAAGGTATTGCAGTCCAGATAAAATAATCATATCAGGCCTACCACCTCATGTGGACACCAGGGTGAACGAAATCAATGATCTGATAACTGATCTATGTAAAAACTTCAACTTCATCTTTCTTTCTTCAGAACCTGGATGTGAAACTAAGCCTCTACCACAGAGACAAAATTCATTTAAGCAGAAAAGGAACTTCTCAATTACTGAGATATCTTAGCATGTATGCCTCAATTTTCATACACTATAATGATGAGTACTGTCTCTACTGTGGAGAAACTGAGCATGTGACATGTATGCCAACATGGCAAAAAAATTGAGTGCTTCAGATGCCATAAATTTGGACACAAAGACTCTGTCAATCAATGACTTATACATAATAGGAAGCTGGCAAAGAGGAGAATGCCAATACTTCAATTTTAAAAAAATCTAAATGTACCTAGTCTAATCTTGACTTTTAGCTATTTTATGGACACTATTGCAAACATTGGATTTTCAGGGTCTCTATGTGACATTGAAGACGCTAATATATATGAACATTTAAAAATGGAAATTGGATGTAAGAATGATAAAAGTAGTATGGAGACAATCTCAGTGAGTACCCCATTGCATGATGACATACACATAATTGACATGGAACTAAAGGTTGTAACATAAGTCACTTAAATGTACAAGGTATAGTGGGAAAAATAGACCAAATCAAGTCAATGTTATCTTCCAAGGAAAATAATCATTTTAATATGAACTATCTGAAATCCAAGTATTCTGGCATATAGTTTTATAATACTGCCTTCCCTGGGTAACATGTATATTGAAATGGAACAGTCCTAAGTTCCTCTTAAATATTCTTTGCATTCAAGGGAAATAAACTGTTGCATTTTACTAAACTCTTTGGTTTCACTTTCTTTTACATAGTTTAAGACCATAGAGTCATAATAATCCATGTGTGCACACAGATAATTACCTACAACAGGTACCTATAATTCTGTGCTGGAGCACGTCAGAATAAAATGAGAAAATGTCTACACTTGTAGCAACAACCTTATTACACTAAAAACACTTACTTCCTGTGTGGATGGTTTAAGGCTGTTTTTGAGTTCTTATAGATTCAAATCTTATACTAAGTGAAAGCTTAAGACTGGTGTTGCCTAGGAGTGGTAATGAGTAAGAGTTTCTTTCCTTTGTCTATAAGATACAATGACAGAAAAGTGGAATTTTTGTCTTTTGGAAAAGCTTAAGTCTGGAGGTAGCAAGCTTATTTTTCTAAGAATAATGTGATTGGAAAGTCTATTTAATGGAGAAACACCCAAAAATCCATTATGTTATAGATAATAAAAAAAAATTCATAAAACTTTTTAGACACCAAGTAAAATCAAACTTTAGTGATAATCCAACACATGTGGTCAAACCTTTAAAAATAGATTTCAAACTTAATTCTTTCTTAATAAAACTATTCTAGCAATGTGAAACTCATGAGTAATGAATTATTGCTTTTAAAAAATAAAAAATAAATAAAACTGTGTTCAGAGGCACCACACAATATGGTATAAGCAATAGTTCTTCAAGCAATTTCTGAAGGAAAAAGATGGAAATCATACTTGGCTTCATACAATGCCCATACAAAATATGTTTTATAAAAATGGAACTCTTCAAAAGTTACTGAATGGTACAAAATAATATACTGGCTGATGTAATGGAATGAAGCAAGGATATAGAAAAGACTATTTTCCTTCTTAAAAAATATGGGACATAAAAATAATACTTGTTTCTGATACACATCATTTCTTAGCTTTACCAAGTCACATCACTGGTTCCATTATGAGTTACCTACTTGTCTGGAATACCATATTTCTTCTAATGAACATCAGGTACATTGAGATTTTAAGAAGTGGGTTTTCCAGCAGACAACCAAATTGAAACAGACTTTAAAATAAAAAACTGCTACAGTACTTTTCTTGAAACATATTCTGTGATAGAACCAGTTGCTTATTGTTTTAAATCTGCTAAGGATTTCATCCCTTTTCATGCATTCATATATACTTGACAGGTGCATATCTCTATCTGCCAAGGATTTCATTTCTTTCCATGCGTTCATATGATGAGTCTACTTGGTAGTGGAAAATATCTCTATCTGCCAAGGATTTCAACCCTTTCCATGCAATCATATGATGAGTCTACTTGGTAGTGGAAAATATCTCTATCTGCCAAGGATTTCATTTCTTTCCATGCAATCATATGATGAGTCTACTTGGTAGTGGAAAATATCTCTATCTGCCAAGGATTTCATTTCTTTCCATGCAATCATATGATGAGTCTACTTGGTAGTGGAAAATATCTCTATCTGCCAAGGATTTCAACCCTTTCCATGCAATCATATCTATTTGGCAGTTGCATATCTCTTTCTTTGGCAGC
Organism: Potamilus streckersoni; assembly: GCA_016746295.1. Lineage (NCBI taxonomy): Eukaryota > Metazoa > Mollusca > Bivalvia > Unionida > Unionidae > Potamilus > Potamilus streckersoni. The sequence goes on along the minus strand of JAEAOA010001772.1, from coordinate 418,614 downwards.
AGCCTACTACTGGGAAAAAGCAAATCACTTTTGTACAGTAAATTTTATTGTAATTACTCCTTGATAATTGAACTTGATTTAACTATTACATGATATAAACACTGCAGCAATCCACATATCAAATTTCACACTTGGATTTAATATGAATGGTCTTCTGTGACATTCTCAATTACAGAATAAATCTTATAAAGTTTTAGCTGGATGTTTTTTGGTGGAAAAAGGATGCAAATGTGTGTATGTTTATTAAAGATGGATATTCATTAAAGAAATATTTCAGTAGGACATCATTAAGTATTTCCAAGTGCATACTAGTGACAGATGTAGCCTGCTGTGTGTTGCTGTGCATCAGACGTTACACATTTACCTTTAAATGGATGCATGCTGGGCTTGAGGTTATCTACATTATGGTAGAACAGCTTGTTATTCACAAGGTGAGCATGAGAGCCCATGGGAATTGGGTCCATCAAGCGAATGTTCAACTTCTTCTGTGGATGAGGCCTCCGAAATAGCTACAAGAATACAAGGCAATTAATTTTATCCTAAATGTTACCATAGCAATGAAGTATCAATTGTTATCCTAAATGTTAGCTTGGCAATGAAGAATCTATTCCTAACATCAATAATGCTGTAACCACAGGAGAGATCGGAATGTATTGCACACAAAATAAAGAGTTATTAAAAACAAAAGGCCCAACTTGGCTTGACATTGCTCACCATACATTCGGCCAAACAGACATTTGGCCAAAATCAGGCTTATTGGTAGAAATTTCTTTCAATTCTGTACATCTGAACTCAACTGTTTCAAGGTTTCTCAATTTTTATGTATCTTGATGGCTAATAGTCAGTATCATTGGGCCCAAAATATTCAAGTTCTTATGCCATGGTGCTTTCCGTTAAATCGGGTTCAATTCTGTTAAGTGGTTCTTGCAAATTTCATTTTTAAATACTTTTCTATACTTATTAACCATGTCTGATAGTGAGCCAGAAATGGGTGAGTTGGAAATACCTGAACAAACTTCAATTTGAAAGTGCCTAATTCCTGAGTGAGTTGGAAACACCTGAATAAAATTCAAAATTGCTTTTTTCCTGGGTAAGTTGGAAAAACCTGAATAAACTTCAAATTGCTTAATTCCTGGGTAAGTTGGAAAAACCTGAATAAAATTCAAAGTGCCTAATTCCTGAGTGAGTTGGAAACACCTGAATAAAATTCAAAGTGCCTAATTCCTGAGTGAGTTGGAAACACCTGAATAAAATTCAAAGTGCCTAATTCCTGAGTGAGTTGGAAACACCTGAATAAAATTCAAAGTGCCTAATTCCTGAGTGAGATGGAAACACCTGAATAAAATTCAAAGTGCCTAATTCCTGAGTGAGTTGGATAAACCTGAATAAAATTCAAAGTGCCTAATTCCTGGGTGAGTTGGAAACACCAGAATAAAATTCAAAGTGCCTAATTCCTGAGTGAGTTGGAAACATCTGAATAAACTTCAAAGTACCTAATTCCTGTGTGCATTTTAAACACCTGAATAAATTTCAAAGTGCTTAATTCCTGGGCAAGATGGAAACACCTGAATAAACTTCAAAGTGCTATATTCCTGTGTGCATTTTAAACACCTAAATAAACTTCAAAGTTCTTAATTCCTGGGTGAGTTGGAAACATCTGAATAAACTTCAAAGTGCTTAATTCTTGTGTGCATTTTAAACACCTAAATAAACTTAGTGCTTAATTCATGGGTGAGTTGGAAACACCCAAATAAACTTCAAAGTGCTTAATTCCTGAGTGCATTATATCAAATTTGGACAAATTCTGTTAAGCAGTATTTGAGGAAATTGTTTTTTCAACAGTGACTATATTGGATGATAAATATTTTTTGTGGCCATATTTAATTGTATATTATATAGAATTTTGAAATATCTTTTATGCTAGTGTACTTTCTGACAAATTGTGTCCTCTGTTGAGTGGTGGCCATATTTGGCAGTGATTTACATCATTTGCTCAAAATGCCTTCATGCAGAGTGCTTTCTATCAAATTTCATAAAATTTTGTTAACAGTTGTAGATTTCAAGTCATTGTAAGATTTAAATGTCAGCCATAACTGACAGCAGATCATTGTCATTTGTACAAAACTGCCAAACTATCATGCCATAATGCTCTGTGCCATATTTGGTTGAAAATGATCATGTGTTTTTAAGATAGCAAATGACAATGTAAGGCCATGCCATAAGCTCATTTGGCCTTACAACAAGGCATGTTACAAATGTTGTCAGAGACATGTTTGTCCATTAATAAATATACAGGGTGAGATTTCAATGAAAAAGTAAGTTATAACAAATATATAAAGTGAGATTTCACTGCAAATGTAATTCATAACTGCAAATCCTACAGGTCCAACTTACTTGTTTAGGAATCTGACCAAAATTATTGATGAAGCCAATTGTGGCATTTTTCTTCAGAGGGTCATCTATGCTGTAAATATCCACATTTCCCTCATAGAAAAGGTGATGGAAAACATTCACAGCTTCCACAGCTGCAGGTCCCTGCTGCTTGTATCCAAATATCAGGTCAATCCACTCATGGAGATGGGCACTTACAAAGTCACACTCAAGAGCCTGCAAATACAGGGAACACTACAGTCATTACTTCTACCTAAAAACATTTACAGAATAAAGCCAAATTATGACACATTTAGCACTTGGAATTGGTACTGTACAATTTTCTGGTTTGGATCAATAGGTCTAGGATAATTCATAATCAGGACTGAAAAAAATTCACTAACTTGGATGTCCAACACTGATAAGAAAATAAGAAATTAAAAGAAACAGATCAGACATATTTTAGCTGACTGGACATCAAAAGATTTACACTTATCCTTAAAATCCTGTTACAATCAAACACTTTAATGACCCCCAGACTAATGTCCACCTGCTTGTTACATCTAGAATCTCTTGGCAGTGATGTGCTTGTGTTAAAAATATTTCTCTAGGATAGCTTATCCTCATACATGGCCAGCACTTAGTATATTATTGCATTAAATGTGAAATTCGTCCCTCATGAAGGGACACATAGTGGGATTTACAGACAGAAATCTCTGATTATCATCAGATTTCAGGTTCTGTTGCTGACTATTATTACCACTGATAATTACCTGGATGACAACAGATGAGAAGTACAATATTGTTTAGCAAGTTAGTGTCATGCATGGTTGCCATAACATATAAATGGTATGCTAGCCATTGTGGTTTCTCTCTCAGGTTAGAAAATGTATTTTAAAGGGTACCAGGCTATAACCAGTTAATCATTTGACAAGCTAACATCAAACACAAACAATTTAGTGTAATGATTACAAATTAGTTTAAATGTGGTACTGTTGCCACAAGTGGAATAAGTTGTTGCAAAAATGCATTCAGAGATTCTCAGCTTTGGAGGAAAAATGAAAGCAGTCTCATTAAGTGAAAAGTCTTTTGCTTACAGTTGAGGAATTTCAAGTCAGAAATATAAAATGATTGTCATCAATGACACATCCTGCTGCAGTGAAATGGTGAATGACATTTACTGCCAGCTGTTTGTACTCTGATTTTATTGACAGAGTTCTCAAAGTTTTGCAGTGTAATTGATTCAAAATTATTTTAAATAATACTAAGTTTTATCACACATAGTCTATAAGATACATGTGATTTTCAAATGAAACTATTAGCTATACCTTTATTACATTTTATGTAATTATCACATATTTGTGTGATTACCTCTCAAAAGGTCACCTGTCTTATAAAGTCACTTTCCAGATATAGAAGGTGTGGCATTATAACATGGGTACAATTTTATTTATATTTCCTGCATGTATGGTTACACATACATGTAACATAATGAGGAATTCAAACCATTACATTGACAAATATTGATTAGAAGACTGACTTCTAAACCAGTAGATTTTTTTTTATCTGCAAAATTTTTTGCTTTTGAAAGGGATTGAAAACAAAACAAGTGCATTCTTTTCCCATATGTATTCACTTTGTAGTATAATACAACAGCAAGTTTTGAACATAAATCTGATTCTGATGGCAAGGTTACAATAAAAATTAATTAATATGAGTCAGTATATTGTCAACTAAACAAGAATAAAGAGTTGTTTATCTTATAGTTCACTGCAAAGATTTTTTTCAAATAACATCCAATAGCATTTTAGTTTCCTTCAAAAGGTCACTGAAATTCATTGTGAGTATTAAGCTTCACACTCCACAGGATATCAATAGGTTTTTGGTTCAGATTCCCCCCTCAATCACTTTGCATTTTTGCACAGAATGAAGAATGTCCTCCTTGTATCAGCATTAGAATGTTGTAATGACAAAACAACTCTCTTCAGCCGTCCAAAAATAGTTTCAGCTTTCCTGCTGCTGGGTTTGCAAAAAATGCTGTTTCCCAACACTCCTCTGCATTATGTTCAGAAGAAGTTCCTGACTTACAGTTGAGATGTATTCCTGAATCTCATCCTCAAGATTTTCTTTCTCCTCATGGATAAGATCCACAAATTTGCTTGCATATTTTATTATCTTATAAAGCATCATTAACTGACATATTTTATCCAGGTATTAAACTTAATTTATAGTCATGCATACCTTTGAAACACACAAGGCAAAACTAAGGATCTTTTATAATTGCCAGCACATGCTTAAATTTGACATCCAAGCATTGTTAAACCTATAATGTTTCTGGGCCAGAGGTTTCATTAGCACAAAGAAAAATCACATGTTCGGCTTTTGCCATGAATTAAACAAAATATGTAAGAGCTGTCCTTAAACATTCCTTTAAAACATCTTTAACCTTACAATAACAATCAAACACGACAAAATATCAAAATACGTACTTTAGAGCATCTGCCAAAATCATTTATTACTGTCAGTCTCTCCATCTTATCTGCTCTCTGCCAAAGGCTGGTTGATTTCCATCTAAGGATCAGAAGTCATCATGACCACCTCTTATTCCCCGATTAAATTTTGACATCTTATTGTTATTTAACAATTATGCATAATCACACATTTCCAGTCGCCACTAGACTGGTTTTAGCTGGTTTTTCTAATGGGTTGATAGAACACATACAAATACAGTGTTCTTCTATTTTAAATCTTCAAATGTAGTTGACTGGACTATTAAACAGTGTTTCAAATAGTATTTTTGGCAAACTGCCAACAGAATCACTTGTATTGTCACATTAGATGTTCACTATAAGACAAAGACATGTAGATGGTCCTAAATAATGGTGCAAATTGTACATCCAACATCTTCAAAACCTTCTTACTGCTAGTTCTCCTGCAGAGATGGTCATACTGACATGTTTTATCTCAAGGATTAGCTTCAAGCTCAGCACCTAGGCATATTCACATAAATACTATAACACATTTACAGGTAATGGCTTCTATAGTTATGGCTTACCTTAAAACATCATTTAAGGCTGATGACTTTGGTGGAGGCTATATTGACATATTGCTTATGAAGTATATGGTGACATTATCTGTAATCACATATCGTAAATGACAAGGTCACATTAGATAAACATGCACACACATATACTGACCAAAAGTATTAAATGATGAACATATTAGCCATACATGTGGATGCATATATAGACAAGAGTATCAATTCATTTTGCTATATAAAGCTTAGAAAAATGCTATTTATCACTCCTGGGAAAAACTCACCTCTCTGTGCGCTCTGATGAACTCCCTGGGATCATTCCTTGCCCATGGGGGCAGAACTACATCTCTTAACTGCACTCCACTCTGCTTATTGCCTGCAGCATAAATCAAAATGTCACTAGCAGAAATAAAAATGGCCTGCTTTATGGATCTAAACATGGATTACTCTTAAAGTAACACTGTAAACTCTAAAGATCTAACCATGGATTGCTCTTAAGGTAACAATGTAAATTATACAGACTTAAGCATGGAGTACTGTTAAAGTAATAATTTAAAGTACCACCAATTGCCTCGCTGAACCCTGCTCTCCTTGGTACATACTAGCATGTAGATATATGAGGACTTACATGCAAACTGGGATTATTAAACATTCCCAAATATGTTCATACATTGATCATGGAATCAAAATTTGGTTTAATGTTGATTCTTCAGTTCTGTGTAGAAAATGAAAAAAAAAAGGATTTCAGGGTGAAAGAAAGGGCTGGTTGAAAGATTTGTATGCTCAAATATATCTCTTAGCACATGTGACATGATGTCATTAATTAAAGTAGAAATTCTTAAGAAATGGGTTATTTTATGACCCTATTCTGTTGTTGATGGAACTAACCATTATACCAATGGACTAATTTGTAAAGATATTGTAATTTTATCTCCATATAATGAATATTAAAGATTGAAAACATATTTTTAAACTCTTGAAAAGTGCCTATGTATCATATTTACTTGACATTTTAATATTTTACATGTAATATTATATAAGTAAATTTATTTTCCAATCACACTCCTTTTCATTGTTTAATTTTTACACTGATGTACACATTACATCTACAATCAAATATAAATCAATATATTAATTATGTAGTTCTTAATTGTTATAGCTGTCGATGTGTTGGCTGGACCTATCATTCTTACAATACATATGCTTTACAACTTTTTTTCTATCATTTAATACTACCCACATTAACATAAATTAAGAAATTTTAACCTCACAATTCAATCTAGGAAGTTTTTGTGTTTGTATGCAAGGCAATGGGCAGAACATTAAGCACCAAGTTAATAAAATTATTACTGTTGCAACAAATGTCAAGTCCACACCTACTGAACATGGGCTGAAAGTTAGGCAGTCACTATAAAGAGGTACATGGAGGACTCTGGGAATTCGCTAAAGCCTTGATAACTTGTAGCTTCCAAAGATTTTCCATTTCTGGATCTGTCACCAGATGGTTTTGTGAAAAAAAACACTTGTTTATCTGTTTTCTTACTATCCTAAATAAGCATGCTCCCATACAAATCCAAGAATTAAATAAAACAACCAGAATTGTACAATAATGAAATCATTGTGGAACAACATAAATGAAACTAATATTATAAAAGATTTTAACAAATTATCATTTATAGCAGAGCAAATTCAAATTGCTAAAAAAACACAAGCACTCATTTAACAAAGAAGCCACCGACTCAAACAGATCCATCTAGAATCACTTCCAACAGCTTCAATGAAATTCATATCTCTAACTCCATGTAAAATTATGAATGATAAAATTATGCATTTGACAGGATCTAGCCCAACTCAAACTCCATGTAAAATTATAAATGATAAAATTATACCCAACTCTAACTCCATGTGAAATATAAATGGACAAAATTATGTCTTTGGCAGGATCTAGCCCAACTCAAACTCCATGTAAAATTAGGATTAAATGAATGAAAATAAAAAATTCTGTCCTTTGCCCAAAGGCCATATATTACATACACCTGAAATACAGGATCACCTTATCAATATGCAGGGATCAAACTTATTATCAAATCCATACAAGATCTTGATTACATATGAATAGATTTTAAGCTGTTTCAAAACTGGACCATAAGTATAACCATCCAAGTCACAACAAACTAAGCTAATCAGATGCAACAACACCACTCTAATATGCATAGCTCACACTCATTATACCCACAATGCATAGCTCACTCATTATACCCACAATGCATACCTCACACTCATTATACCCACAATGCATAGCTCACTCATTATACCCACAATGCATAGCTCACACTCATTATACCCACAATGCATAGCTCACACTCATTATACCAACAATGCATAGCTCACACTCATTATACCCACAATGCATAGCTCACTCATTATACCCACAATGCATACCTCACACTCATTATACCCACAATGCATAGCTCACTCATTATACCCACAATGCATAGCTCACACTCATTATACCCACAATGCATAGCTCACACTCATTATACCAACAATGCATAGCTCACACTCATTATACCCACAATGCATAGCTCACACTCATTATACCACAATGCATAGCTCACACTCATTATACCCACAATGCATAGCTTACACTCATTATACCCACAATGCATAGCTCACACTCATTATACCCACAATTAATCAGGATATACACCTATTTGTCCAAGACTATGATCAAAAAAAAGGATCAGGAAAAAAGGATCAGGAAAAAATGCCTCTGGAGTCTTAACATGCAATTGTTTATGAAATGATGCTACTTTTGAAATCACATTTAATAGAGGTTAATATTCAAATGAGATATTTCTGCATGTTTTTAAATTTGTCAACTACTTAAAGCAACCATTTGTTATGTATAATTATTTATAAATGTGTGCTTAGTTTTTATGCATGATTGTTGTTTGTAGTTTAAGTTAATGGTCATTTGGAAACAGATATTCATAAATCTAAGTTTTGTCCATGGCTGTGGATATACTTTAAGATAATATTTTAAACATGTTGACATAGCCTTGTAACTTTATACAGTTCTGGAACAGAGCCTAGTTATAATACTGTGTCTTGGGTTTTTATAAAAGGTATCAAAATTATTCATTTCTGTCTTAATATCAGTCTTTTGGGAATCTATGACCATAGTTTTTAGTTGTTATAATTTGAGAGGAATTTTTATTTAAATTATCCATTGTAATTGCAAATTTCTCACTGACATTTTGGACTAACACTCTACTTTGGGATTGCAGTGAAGTCATTTGAAGACATTCTGAATTATATCACTGTGATACAGCAAACTTATTGGTACATTGGAACATTCAAGCCTATTGGTACATCAGTACATTCAAGATGTAGATTCCATTCCAAATATTCCAACTTTTGGACCTGTGATTCTACATATAAAATCTAATAGAAAGATCACTCATCATACAAGTTTCTTAAGTTGACCAGAAACTTGCAAACAAAGTCATCACAGTAAGAATTAGACCATCTTACCTAGGTCAAAATTATTAGAGTTGACAAGAAACTCTGGAAGGTAGAAGAATTCGGGTATCAGCTCTTTGACATCTGCCATGTTGTGCTTGGAGGCTGACATCCAATTTTCCATAATGCTATGGAACATTCTGTCTGCCAGATCAAAATGACCTCCCTGGAACACAGTAAATAATTTAACTAGTTGAACTAATTATCCAATTACAAAATCTAAAGTTTTGTTCTGAAACTCGTGAGGAAATGAAACTATTCCACTCAACCTTTGCTCCCCATCTGATGAGCATCCTCAGCCACAGGAAATGCATACTACTGCATAATACTTTATACACTGGTTTATAGGTAATCAAGGAGAATCATGCAAGCTATTGATTCAATTCGGCAAATATAAAAAATCAATAACTGGACAACAATACACCACTTTTGTTTGTTTTTGCACTTTGTTTTTGCATAGCTTATGGGTATAACAGTCAAACTTTGTTAAATATCTAATAAAAAAATTCTGTATCCAGTACCCTGGACAAATTGTCATTACCTGAAGCTTGAGGAACGTTTGTGTGAAAGGCTCCATTCGGACAAGATAGGACGCCACGATCATGGCAGAAGAGTAGTGGGTTCCATAGTGATAGGGCGGAGTCTCACCTGAAATACAGAGCTTTATCATGAGGTTTCATTTTCTGTGTGTCTGTATGTGTGTGTGAAGTTTATTTATTTCAATGTCACAGCATTTCAGATTGGTGACAAATTATGCAAATATCATTAACAATGTTTTGATAAAGAAAAGCCAATGTATATTTTGGAACATCACACATCGCAGTGGGGGTAGAGAGAAATAGAGTGTATAGACTTAACAAAAATCCCTCTGACATCTCTCCACACATCCTGATGGAATTGCAGCAGTGGCTCACAGAGAATTGCTCTGCATACCATGCATTCTTGTGAAATTGTCAAGTTTGACCTGAGGAGAGTGGACATGGTCACTATCAAATTGGGTTTGGTGTGCTTTACTGTGTATCATCCCTGCAAGCATGCTCTTTAGAAGTTCATGTAGAGAGCTGTGCCAATTTATTGTTTGATTAATATACATAATTCCTAATTCTAATGAAGACAATGTAATAGATATAAAGCAAATTAAAATTTAAGATAATATTAAAAGACACAATGACTCAAAAACTTTGCTAATTATACTCTACTTTTTTATTTAGAAAAGCTTTTGAAACAAGTTTACACTTTTACTTTATTTAAAAAAAATCGGAACAAACATGTGCACTAAGATTGAAGAGACCTTGTTGAGTTTCTTTTCAAATCTTCCTACTATTTAAACATAAAAAGTATCCTCTGACATATGTACATTTAAATTCACAATGACAACCGCATCTGTTTATAAAAACCTTAACAAAACAGAAAACACTGAATTTATTTATGGGACTATATTATTCTTTCCAATTGTTTGTTTTTAATTCTTTCAACTTACATTGTTAATGAAGGGAACATAAATAGAGGTGCTAAATACAATATGCCAAAGTCAGATTGCTTCGTTTAATGGAAATACACCTTTCCCAAGCTGAAACTGGTATCATCTTCTAAAGCCAATATTTTGTGACAATGCTGACAATATCTACTGCTTTTATTCTACAGATCATCTGTTTAATCTATTTTTATGGAGAAAAGATTCAATATTGGGGGAGCATGCTTGAAAACATTTCTCATGCTCTAATTTGTATTATAAAAGAAGGACACCATGCCATTCCTTTTCTTATTTGAAATAAATTTATCATGTGACAAATGAAACAATCAAAATTGGAAAGAACAATTTAGCTCCATAAAAAAATGGCCACTGCAGCTCACATGTAGTTAAAATTGAATAAGTAAGTATATTCAGTCTCATGACTGGGTCAGTATGTGGTACATAAATTCAGAATTCGCTCTTGTAATTCTTGAAGATTTTTTTAAAAAATGGCTGTCAACTAGATTTTAATTCCGAACATTCTAGAGGCTTAATTTTTTTAATGGTTAAACATAAAATTAAACTGTTTAAGAAAGGAAAAATATAGTGTGCATTTTGTCATGAATATTTGTTCAGATTTCTTTAAATAAAGAAAAAGCAAAATCATTTTCCAAAAGAACCTTTTCTAAATTTACAGAAGATACAAGACTTTCATTTTGAGATAGAGGTCACTTGATTTATGAAATAGTATCTGATTAAAATATATCAAGATGCCTCAGTCTTTCTATGCATGTAAATTCAGTGTTATTTTCTTATGTTTGTAAACAAAAGGAGCTGTTATCTGAATTGAATTGTTTGTACCTCAACAGATTACTATTCATGCTCAAACAGTAGGATAAATTTCCATTATTCAAAAATGTTCAACAAGGTATGTATCTTGTCAAGAAGGCACATAAGTTTTATAAATATAAGGAATATATAAGACTTCTTTTTACATTTATTCCTTTTGTTTGTGAGTCACATCCCATCTTTGCAAGATATCCCAACTTCAAGTAACCTGATGGCCAGATATCTAGTTTCAAAAGATTGTTACCATCAGTAGCCCTCGTAAACATAAAAGTACTCTTTTCCTGCAAAAGGGAAACTTTCATTGCACAATAAGCCTCTTGCAATCATTTTAGAAAATTCAGCAATCAATCAGATTCCTTGAAATAAAGTTTGGTGCTGACTTCTATTCATGAGTTATTTTTTTGTTGAAGACTGTAGCCTGCTTGATTTGAGCATTGAACAAAAGGCCAGCTTTGGAGAACCAAACAAATGCCCATTTGTTAATACAATGGCAACATCAAAGTATGGGTTGAAACTAGCAGCTTGTCAACATAAACAACTAAAAAACAAAAGATCTGTTGAATTTGGGCTTCTGCTTACATATATGTTGATTTCTTATCTCTACACTGAAACAAGCATGACAAATTTGGTAGTAATAATAGACAGAAGGCCCTAGTCTTTGCAATTTTGTCAACATAGCTGGCTTGTCAACAATAAATGATGTTGATATAAGTGGGTAGAACTGTATATATATATATATATATATATATATATATATATATATATATATATATATATATATATATATATATATATATATATATATATATATATATATATTTAATAAGTGGCTGAGTGGTCTACAGTGCTCTCTATTACGGATCACTGCCATCTCACCTCTGTCTGTGTGTGTTCAAGTCTAAGATTTGGCCAATGTGGATATGTGAGAAAGCTTGCCAGTATCTTCTCATGGATTTCCCTGTTTCTTCCTCCAACATTAATACTGGCTGCTATAGCCTAGCGTTTGAAAAAATTGGCATTAAGAAAGGGAGGCTATTACCACAATAACATGTATATCACAAGGATGAAAGGGATACATGTATATCACAAGGATAAAAGGTATACTATTACTACATGAACATGTATATCACAAGAATGAAAGGGATACTAATGCCACATGAACATGTATATCACAAGGATAAAAGGGATACTATTACCACATGAACATGTATATCACAAGGATAAAAGGGATACTATTACCACATGAACATGTATATCACAAGAATGAAAGGGATACTAATGCCACATGAACATGTATATCACAAGGATGAAAGGGATACTATTACCATATGAACATGTATATCACAAGAATGAAAGGGATACTAATGCCACATGAACATGTATATCACAAGGATAAAAGAGATACTAATGCCACATGAACATGTATATCACAAGGATAAAAGGGATACTAATGCCACATGAACATGTATATCATAAAGATGAAAGGGATACTAATACCACATGAACATGTATATCACAAGGATAAAAGGGATACTAATGCCACATGAACATGTATATCACAAGGATAAAAGGGATACTATTACCACATGAACATGTATATCACAAGGATGAAAGGGATACTAATGCCACATGAACATGTATATCACAAGGATAAAAGGGATACTATTACCACATGAACATGTATATCACAAGGATAAAAGGGATAATATTACCACATGAACATGTATATCACAAGAATGAAAGAGATACTAATGCCACATGAACATAAATATCACAAGGATGAAAGGGATACTATTACCACATGAACATGTATATCACAAGGATGAAAGGGATACTAATGCCACATGAACATGTATATCACAAGGATGAAAGGGATACTATTACCACATGAACATGTATATCACAAGAATGAAAGGGATACTAATGCCACATGAACATGTATATCACAAGGATAAAAGGGATACTATTACTACATGAACATGTATATCACAAGGATAAAAGGGATACTAATGCCACATGAACATGTATATCACAAGGATGAAAGGGATACTATTACCACATGAATATGTATATCACAAGGATAAAAGGGATACTAATGCCGCATGAACATGTATATCACAAGAATGAAATGGAAACTAATGCCACGTGAGCATGTATATCACAAGGATAAAAGGGATACTAAAGCCACATGAACATGTATATCACAAGGATAAAAGGGACATTAATGCCACATGAACATGTATATCACAAGGATGAAAGGGATACTATTACCACATGAACATGTATATCACAAGGATGAAAGGGATACTAATGCCACATGAACATGTATATCACAAGGATAAAAGGGATACTATTACCACATGAACATGTATATCACAAGGATGAAAGGGATACTAATGCCACATGAACATGTATATCACAAGGATAAAAGGGATAATATTACCACATGAACATGTATATCACAAGAATGAAAGAGATACTAATGCCACATGAACATAAATATCACAAGGATGAAAGGGATACTAATGCCACATGAACATAAATATCACAAGGATGAAAGGGATACTAATGCCACATGAACATAAATATCACAAGGATGAAAGGGATACTAATGCCACATGAACATAAATATCACAAGGATGAAAGGGATACTATTACCACATGAACATGTATATCACAAGGATGAAAGGGATACTATTACCACATGAACATGTATATCACAAGAATGATTATATAATTACTGATGGCTGTGATTACATTTTAAGTCCTTGCCTAAAAATTTATACAATTACTGATGGTTGAGCTTACATTGAAGTCCTTGCCTAAAAATTTATATAATTACTGATGGTTGAGCTTACATTGAAGTCCTTGCCTAAAGATTAAACAATTACAGACATGCCAACATTGAACAAATCAAAATCAGGAGAAACAACATTAAAAATCAGACGGCAGGGTAAAAAATCAGGATGTACAAGAGTAAGGCGCATATAGCAAGATGAAGATTTCTGCTTTTGTTATTTCAGTCCATAGTATGTTGCAGATTTGCATTTCTGCAAAAGTGCATTATTTGTCCTTGGGTGCCAAGTTTGCTAACAAGAATAGTTTCCACGGTTGATGCTGACAGGCTGGCTCTTTGGCTAGTTTTGTTTCTGACCATTGAGAATGTTCTCTCATCAGTGCTGTTGCTGTGCGGTATTGAAAGTATTGATAGCATTTTTCTCCCAAGGATTAGAAACAACAGTTGGCCATAGCCATCCCTTTTTTTCATGAGAGCATTCCACCGATCTGCTCTTTCCACAATCAATTTTGCATCTAAATTGTAGCTTTGGTAAAGCTAAAACTATCCAAGTAGGTCATCAGTGCTGATTCCTTCCATTAGGCTGGAGAAAAAGGCCAGGTCCTTAATGATACAACAGTTTGTTTTGACACATCTTCAATGCTTGCATGAATAAGTAAGTCATCCTTTAGTGGAAATTTTTCCTTCATGTATGACAGTGATTTGATCAAAAATGCCCTACAATGCATTTTTGTCTGTAACTGTGCTTCCATAGTCATCTTCCTAAAATGTTTGTTAGTTGCCTCACCCAAGTACAAGTCCTGTGAATAAATGTACGAACTTTCATCTTTACATCAATTTCTGTGATGTCTGTCTTGTCAACAATGTATTTTGGTTTAATAACAATGAAAGGAATTCTTCTGTACATGGATAGTAGAATGTCTCTGGTCTTATGAACTAGAGGCTTGTCATGCTGTAGAGCTTTGTTGGGTCTGTCAAAACTGTTCTGAATCCAGCTTAAAAACTGGCAGTATGCAAGGGTACTTCTTGAGTTTAGGTTATCTCTTATTCTTTTCAGCCTGGCATTGCTGAGACTAGCAGCAGGTGATGACTGTGTTTCCTTCTACCTATATCAGCTGACAACAGTTGAAGCACCAGCATCTGGCCCTGCCTTCTTACAAGCAACTGCTGAAGCCTACTGTGCCTTTTCTTCTAAAACATTTTCTCTATAAACCCATGAAGTGGCACCCACAGCTCTAGAAGACAATGTACTTTCCAAGAGAAAGCCATCTTCAGGATTTTTCTGACTTAATCTTTATGCAGAAGTTGAAAATTCTTGAAATCACACTCTTTTATCACTTGGCTCCAGGTAATATAAATGCCTATCAATCCGTAAAGGAAGCTGCTGGAAGGACTTTTTTATGAGGTGGCAGGCACAACCCACTGTAAGTAAATGAGGATGTGCTATCCTAAGCTTGGAAGTGACACCACTGTGACATCCAACCATGGATATGGTAGTAAAGTACTAAAGTACTAAAAAACATACCAGACACAGATAAAACAGATACAGAAACAGGGGAACGGAAAATGTTTTTGTAAAAAATAAAATATGGATTTTTTTCTCCAGGAGTTGAAAAACCAGGATTTTTTAAATTAAAAATCGGGGAATCGGGAGAAACATCAAAAAGTCTGGATTCTTCCGATTGTTTCAGTAGGGTTGGCAGGTCTGCAATTACTGAGGGCTGAGATTCCACTGAAGTTTTTGCCTAAAGATTATACAGTTACTGAGGGCTGAGATTACACTTAAGTCCTTGCCTAAAAGATTATACAGTTTCAAACGGCTGAGATTACACTCACTTAAGTCCATGCATAAAGATTATACAATTACTGATGGCTGAGACTACACTTAAGTCCTTGCCTAAAGATTATACAATTACTGAGGGTTGAGATCACACTGAAGTCCTAGCCTAAAGATTATACAATTACTGCAGGCTGATATTACACTTAAGTCCTAGCCTAAAGATTATACAGTTATGAATTATCCAGAAGTCCCAGCCTAAAGAGTATAATTACTGATGGCCAGGATTTCATTCAAGTCCTTTTCAAATGATTATTAAACTTCTGAAGTGGAGTTTGGAAATAAGACTGTGCTTACCAATCACAAAAATCTATTTCACTTTATTTTTCTGAATGGTAAAGTAACTCAAGTTCTGGCTCAAGCTCATAAAGTTTTATCATCATAAGAACAATTAAGGTCCTTAAATAAAACCCACCCTGTGGATCATCCCAGTCCTGGAAACGCTTCTTGAACTGCTTCAATCTTTCTGGTGTTTGTGCTCCCATTGGACAAGATAGGTCACGGAATGTATCAGAATTATTTAAGTCCAAGTCCTGAAATTAATACACACTGATTATATAACTGGCTTTTTGCCTCCAGAAAGGAATGTCTTTATTCAAGTTCTGTTACAATTCATTAATGATATAATCATAAAGTGTGTACAATTATATTGGCAAAATAGTCCATCACAAAAATTTACAACTATCCACTATAAAGGTCAAAGAATACTGGAAAATGCTGTTAGCAATAATTAGACATACACAGATTCTAGGAAATTTACCTCTGATTCATAGTCTGCCAAGATCCAGGGAAAGACTGGGTATTGCATCAGGTCATTGTAAGATCTTCCTGCTAGTGTGTTCAGATGCATCAGATACTGGAAGTTGTTGATCTCCCCTCTCTAACAAACATGAGAAACAGCATCAGGATAGTATTTTATGTTATGTAAAGAAAACAAACACAAGACAGAATTACTTCATTTTTGATACATGATCATTATAGTCTCTGCTTGAGAGAAGAAGGACAAAATATTACAAAGAAAATGAAAAAATACTAAAGCACACTATAATCCCACTACATGATATGAACAGTTTCAATATGCTAGGAAAGCTGGAAATAAGTTGAAATGTGAATGTTCTACTGTTTGCTAATTAATACTCTTGTTGAATTACACATGATATATACAAAACACAATGAAGTGATAAATCTTGGTCTTACATATAATGGGAATAACATAGAAAGACAAAACTACGTGTTTTGTTCAAAGTGAGCAAAAAAAGTGAGATTGATACAGCATAGGTACATGTAGAGGCCATAACACCAAGAAATAGGTTGCTACTCCATATCAAATAAGTTCTTTCCTGTGACTTTTGTTTTGTATTTATTACATATCCTCTTTGTATTCAAACAATCTTCTCATTTTTTTAATGTTTACTTTAAAATAAGAGAATAAAGCTGTTTTATGACTATACATCCCTCTGAAAAATGTCTAGTTTAGTGTTACAAATGTTTGTCAGTTTTATCTTCATGTTTACTAAACAAATTCAATTCGTCAGTAATATTAACAAACTGAAAATTCTTCCACTTAGACTTGTTCCTTATATATTATAAAAAAATTGTGCACACCAAATTTATGAAACTCTGCAGCTGAATGGATGAATTTGGTATTTTGGATGATTGTGGGAATCAAAAAACAGGTACAAGGTACATGGCTCAAAATGTTCCTCATTTCTTAAACCTATTTGCTTAATGTTGTAGAACCCAGAATTCAGCACTTTGTGGCAATTAGCAGACTCGCTTAAAGTTCAAATGCTGTAGCCATGGTTACTAATAATTATAATATCTAACTATAACCATTTTTTAGGAGTATCTGTTTCCTAGTACAAATCATCTGGCTTCATTAGAGTATCCAGGCAGGCACTATTTTAATTGTCTAATTAAACAGGGTTAAAGATTGTATAGGCAAAGTACTTGGTGTTTCTCTCTCTGCATTGTTATGGTGTTACTTTGCACATCAGCTTCATCTAAAAACTAATTGTCATATATTTTTGTTCAAATTATTGTTGTCAACCTCAACTATATTTTTTTGGCAGCAGATACCATGAAATATCCATAAACTGCTCCTTGCTCCGGAATCCCCAGTGACAAAAGTGGCCATTTGTATCACTGCATTTCTTAAAACTGCACGTGTTGACATTTCCGAATATTTTAAAATGCATAGCAATGAACTGTTCACAATACTATATAAATGAACTATTATCTGATATTTCAAGTTGTAAAAGTAATTCCAGGCTGGGTTTATAATAAGGTAATTATAGGTATGACATACATAAACAGAGACTGAATATCTGTATTGAATGCAAGATCAGCCATTTAATATTAAATGGGTTTGTAATAAAATTATAAAATTCCATTTTTACAATAATTTACCATTTTCAAATTTATTGACTAATCATTAAATGAATTTACTGTCATTTAAAAACTGGCTACCCTACTAAGCAAGTGGATGTTGATAAAGACGTGAATAGTTTACCTCCCATCTCTGGGTCACAGATTTTTCCCCAATTAGGCTGCTTATCAAGCCAGACCTGCAAAAATAATATGCAAACCATTAGGTCTATGTGAACATGCTCGCCGTCTTTAAATGTAATGCGTGAACCATAAGCTTGTCTTCATAGGAGTACTAAATAAATACTCTAAGGTGAACAGTGTTTTGATGCATCTCTGATAAAGACACAGATGCTGATAGAAAGTTTCATAGCCAAAATTAATGAAAAATGACACGAACCTATCATAAATAAATGTCTGTTTTAAGTATAGACGAACCCTGCTATAATGTACTTTGCTAAAACACAAACTTGGTCATGTCATATATCCCCAATGTTACTTATATTCACAACTACAATGACTACCTCAGAGACAATGGTTATTCTAACAAGAAACATTATGGCCAAATTTACTTGGTCCAATTATCATATGAGGATACTGAAAAACTTGTGAGGAATATTCAGGCATTGGTCAATACTGACAGAAGTTAAAGGAACCTAACATTTAGAAAATAGTCTCCAACTGTTCATAGCAGAAAAACGGGCAAAGTGAACATTTTAGCAGCCATGCACAACACAGCAAGGGATGCAAGAAACCATTCTAGCTATCAGTAGCATCATGAGAGGGCTGGCATTGGTTTAAGACAAACATCCATTATACTAATGGACAACAGAGGTTCATCAATGACCAAATGAACACAAATCACTCTACTCTTAATAGTCATGCCTCTTATACCACTGACAATAATACAAATATTTATAAATGTGGCAAAAGTAATATGGAAATATATTGCAACATGCAAACTTGTCAGCAAAATATGAATGACAATAAAAATCATAAAGGTACATCTAATGTTAATGCACTTTTTATATCTCCTTGAATGCCCAAATCAATATATTGAACTTAGAGATAAATACAAAACAAATAATATAGGACATATACATATACATCGAATTAGGGTCAAAATAGCTCAAATAAGACTTCACCAGAAATTAATGTACATGTCATTAGAATTTCTAAACTTATTAAAGGAGAATCATTTAAACAATTCTTTGTTAGCAAATGATTATGATATTTCTTTCTGCAAAGACAAAGGTACTATAGCAAACTGACATGAAGATCTAGAACTGAAAAAAAGTCTATTTGGATAAAGATTTCTCCATAAAATTCCCCTTTCTTACTGCCATTATATACAGGCCACCTAAAGCCCATAAACTGGAATACATATTTTGAATTAGAAATTCATACAAGCCAGTTCTTTTGGCATCTAATATAATTAGCAGGTTTTTCTATTATCTTCCTACAGCAATCCTGTCCAGTTAATCATGTAAACCTTCAAAATGGATTGGGTTAAGAGTGAATTTGTCTGGCAGCTATGCCAGTCCTTTGATGTGTTAATTACCTTTTATTCCATAATATTAGCACAATTACCAATGCTCTGACCATGACCTTTAAGTTTTTAAACCAGAATTGATCAGCCATACATAAAATTTGGTAACTGTAAATGGTGGACAACTAAAGTTATTGTACTGAAATCAAGCTAGTAAAAGATGTATGAACAAACAAAATCATAACCATATGCTCTCCAGCACAGTTGGCACAAAATTGGGGTTCAACAATACAAGTCTGTACAGAATGCAAACTTCTCTATCAGGGCAGCAATGGAGCCAAAGGCAAGCATGAACTGTGAACTTTCTTCTCTTAGATGAAAAGAGAAGATTGCTAGACGACATACCCAGCCTCTATCCTAGTATTCTGTCTCTGTCCAGACACAGACTGCTGGGCATTGTTTGTGATCGCTGTTGCCAATGAGAGAAACCTGTCAATGAAGATAAACCGAATGATGATTTAAAATACTTTTCCAGAATATTATTACAAAACACAAAGAAACAAGATTATTGCAAACTATTTATCCTGACAATGACATAATTGTGAAGTTCAACTGACATGAACTACATTTCACTGATACTTATGGTCAATTGTAATAATAAATAACAGACTGCATGGACCTTAGAAAATGATGCATAACAAAATAAAAAAGCAGTGATGGATCCACTGGGTTGAAACAGAGGAATTTGATTTCTTCAAGCAATTACTACATGTCTATATACGATACCTGTAAAAGTATAATAGTAACAATGAACCATTATGGGTTCCCTAAAAACTATATTGTTAACAAGTGGTCTGAGTGAACCACAATATCACTCATCTGGCTTATGTAACTAAACAGTTGACCATTCCACTAAGCAGTTTATTTTGTAAGAACATGATGTACCAAACTTTATACTGATTTTACCTATTTTACAAAAAGTCTGATAAAATTTCTTTCCAGACATAGTGTCTTGCTCATAATCAACTCAAATGAGAACAATTAAAGTTAGTTTTACTGACACAAATTTAATTTGTGTTATATCGAGTCACATGGTTTTCACATGAAATCAAATTATGAGTGGTTTTCACACGATTTTTTTTCATATTATACATGGTTTTCACATAAATTCAAATTATACATGGCTTTCACATGAATTCAAATTCTAATTAACAGGTTTATCTTCTTTCCTAAGACTATTATTTTCCTTATTCTTGGTGGTTAAATCATACTAGGGTATATCTTAGAGTAATAACTTGAAACAGAAAAATATAAATTTCAGATAATTTGTCAATAATGGCACTGATTTTTGTAATATGCCATAAAGAATTAACACCACACTTGTGTTAATAAATAAATGACAAATGCTTCAGGACACTCTAAATATATGAAAAAAAAAAAAAACAATTCTCAAATTCTGTCAACAAACAAATTAAACTTGCTTAAAAATATTAAAGAAGGCTAAAAATAGTAAAATTTTGAGAAATAATTTTCTTAAAATAATTTACAAACTCAGACATGACTTTTACAAGAAATATGTTCTTATTGTAGCAAATACCAATAAAAAAATAACACATTAACTTGCAAACAAATATCTAACATTGTGTGAAGAAATTACATCACTGCATATGGTTTATGCCTGCCTGGAATTATACATTATCTCTATCATCAATGCATTTTTAATCAAATGCTTCCTAAATTACCATCTCTTGATTATTTGCATGCATCAGGTCAAAAACAACATTTCCAGCAGCATTTTAGTCAGCTTTTGTTGGGCAATGAAAGTAAAGTGTCTTGTATAAGCATACTAGCAACCAGGATTTGGGCTGGGAACAGAACCTGGGACTTCTACATAGGAGTCCAGCAAGCTATCTGCTGGTGCCTCTGTTTCTTTATAACTGTGTCTCAAGATTCTTTAGTTTCAAAAACTCATTTTATAGCTAATTATTTTACTTAGAATGTTACCTGTTATGTTTAATTAATACTTTTGTTTAGTCATGAAGTATTCTAAAAAAATATAAATTGTTTGAGTGGGCTTGTGAGGTGATCTTGCATATGACTGGTTGAGCTTGTTGACACTCTTTCTGGCAGATATCTATCAACCATAATAAACCAACTTATATCATCAATATATCCACTGAATGTTATTACCAAAAAATTCAACAAATGTTAATAAATTCAGCAAAGATTGAAATAGTTCTCAGATTGCTATGCAGTAAATTTGCTTTTTTTAATGTACCTTTCTTCTCTGTAAAGGAAATCAAGGGAAGTAATGCATGATAATGATGATAATCACAGGTTTAGGTTTGCATGCAGTTCTTCCCCATGCAAAATAAAATTAAAATCAGATATATGAAAAAAATTAATAATTCAATAAGCATTCATTTCTGTAGAACAGTTGTTTTTAAAATTAGCATGTGGACAAGCTGACCCAACACACAAGCCCACTCAATCAATTCATCATGTGGACAAGCTGACCCAACACACAAGCCCACTCAATCAATTCATCAGGTGGACAAGCTGACCCAACACACAAGCCCACTCAATCAATTCATCATGTGGACAAGCTGACACAACACACAAGCCCACTCAATCAATTCATCATGTTGACAAGCTGACCCAACACACAAGCCCACTCAATCAATTCATCATGTGGACAAGCTGACCCAACACACAAGCCCACTCAATCAATTCATCATGTGGACAAGCTGACCCAACACACAAGCCCACTCAATCAATTCATCATGTGGACAAGCTGACCCAACTCACAAGCCCACTCAATCAATTCATCATGTGGACAAGCTGACCCAACTCACAAGCCCACTCAATCAATTCATCATGTGGACAAGCTGACCCAACTCACAAGCCCACTCAATCAATTCATCATGTGGACAAGCTGACCCAACACACAAGCCCACTCAATCAATTCATCATGTTGACAAGCTGACCCAATCTATGCAAGAACATCTCAATACATTGCCAAGCTCACCCAATCTATCCAGGATCACCTCATTAAGTTGACAAGTTCACTTAATCATATGCAAGATCAACTCATCATGTTGCCAAGCTCACCCAATCTATGCAGGATCACCTCATTTTATTGACAAGCTCACTTAATCATATGCAAGATTAACTCAATTTGTAATGTTTGTGTTCATAGCTGAAACAATCTAAGATGTTGATGATTTAACTCTATTTTCCAAGTTTACTTAACCCAACTAAAAACACTGGGAACACTGGTTACCAAGGTGGTAACACATACAGTCAAAATCAGATCCAAGATAATCCAATTAATTCATGTGGATTTCACTCATTTTCAAAATTATTGGCATAATATTAAGCAAATCTGATGCAGGATTATGTCAATATTACAACTGGCCCTCAATCATTAACAAAATTGTCTGAAATTTTGATGATATATTTTAATACAGTATGATCAAAACTCTTTATTTTTGTTGTTATGGGTTGAATGCCATTTTTCAGCACATATTACATGGTAGACAATATATTTGGTAGAGGAATAAATGTGCAAAACCCTGGTGAAAATAAAACAACGACCCACATGAAGCTAGTGGCAAACTTTCCCACATACCTACATTTACCAAACATTGATCTGAACCTACAAATGGACAAAAGTGACATGTCAGTCATCTGCAAAGGCAAGCACCTTTAGACATCTCAGTCACAATGGAATCCTAATCAAAGCTGGGTTAATCAGTAACAAGTTCTACCAATCAGATATAAGATTTCCTCATTAATATATCTCACTCATTATCTACCTTTTCTTAATACCTTCCAAGTTATATCAAAATCAGATAAGATATAGACTCCAGAGCAATAACTAGCTTGGCCAATTATATGCCAAATCACCTCATTAAAGGTCACTGGCCACATATATTGTACAAACATGTGATATTATTATAGTCTTAAACAAAACACATTTGTTATGCACACTATAAAAATGCTTAATTAGACTTAAAAATCCACTTTTGTTGTTGTTATTGTTGTGGGGCTTAACACCATTTTTCAGCACATTATAGGCTATACATGGTGGCCAGTATTATTGGTGGAAGAAACCGGGAAATCACCAGAAAGAACCACTGACCCACAAGAAGCTAGATGGTGAGATGGCAGTGATCCATAATGGACAGTGATTTAGACAACTAGGTCACTTGGAGCCCCCAACTTTTGTAAATGAAAAAAATTATTCAAACAATCGGTAGTTTCCGAATGCCAAACACGGATATGATGTACATTTATCCCTTCTATTCAACTGGGCCATTCTGCTATTTAATTTCCTGATGTAAATGTCTATGTGATATATCTTACGATTGTGCTTTTGTACAGCAAATATAATGCACTGTGTTGCATATGGATGTAACCAAAAGAGTGATGATGGAAAAAAGGATTAATTCTTTTTCCAAAAGACCCTGTTTACCAGAAAAAAGGTGAATTTAAGCTGTGATAGAATAGGGAGTTGGGATGGAAAAGTTGTATCATTAATGCAGGATTATAATCAATTTGGCCCAACTCGAAAAACAATTCGGCTCAACTTAAAAATAGTTTGAACATTTTCTTTTTCTTAAAACAACCAGTAGATACTTTGTAAGATAAGTTTTAGGAAATGATTTCACAAAAGAAACTAAATTTGAACGAAAATTTATATAATTTCAAGAAAATAATTATACTTTGCAACATATATATATATGTGTGTGTGTGTGTGTGTATGAGAGAGTGAAAACAAGCAGACATCCTGCTCATTCTAATTAAAATATGTATATTTTTTAATAAAAAATATATGCATCTGTGCAAAGACATTCTCAATATTCATTTATTAAACAATAAAACTTAACAGATAATATTCTACACAATATGTATACACTTTTCTAATGGTATTGTGCAGGAGATATTAAAACAGGCTTCACGTTGTAACACTGCTGCATACAATACACACTCAGTTACGAGAGAGAAAAATGTTCAGCATTTTGTCAATGTTGCTGCAATATGAAGCTCTTACCAGTTAATTTTATTGTTTGTTTTTATTTTTCAAGTCGTCTTAGTGTATGCACATGTAAATTAAAAGCTTGTCATTACTAGTCAATATTGTCAATCATATTTGCTCCATTATTCCATACAAATAAGAAAGGAATTAGTTTTGTATTGAGTTTGTGAGCATCCACCCACTGCTTGCAAAGTAAAATAAATGATAAACATACACTTATTTGAAAATAAAATGAAAGAAACTAACCTTGCATTGTTATCAATCATTCCTTGTTTTTTCATCATGCAAAATTAATTAAAGAAAAAATTTACCCATGAACTATATCTTGTGTATGCCGGTTTGCGTATGCATCCTTACTGTAATGTGCATCGCTTATGTCAAAAAAACAAAATCACAAAAGAGACAAAAATATCACCTGATTGCTTGAAGGCACGTGCCATTCCCTCATGACTGTAAGGTGCAAACTGAACAAGATTGTATTGCATCCAGGTTAATTATATGACGGTATCTCACAAATAAAAATCATTATTTTAAAATACATCTAGTGTGAGTGCAAATGATAATCTTTTCGCTAACAAAAGTGTTATTAAAGCAAGTTATTACTGTGTATACTATTTGCCCTGCAAACATAAATTATAATCACATCTGGGTAACAAATAGAAGTCCAGGTGATGGATAAACACAACTTGAATCGAGTAATAAACTCTTTCCTTAAACTTTCTGACAGGATATCAAATGCAATGGTTATTTTATTACAAAGCAAACAATGCTGAAAACTGACTTGGGTATATTTCAAGTGTGCTGATTTTTCTTGTGAAGTAGGCTGACATAAGGAAGTCAAGAATCTAGTGCGTTGTGCACACATATTGATATAAGGATGAACAATAAGTGAGGTTTCATTAGTTCCATCTAAATGTTCCCTATCAATGGTTTAAAATGTTTTATTTTTTTGACAACAAGAAGTATTTATTTCATCTAGTAAATGTATGTCAGTTTCGGATGGCATCCTCTATGGATGGGAAATTGTAGTTATGGGGTAGTAACTGCATTGAATATGTATTTTTTGAGTAATTAAATTATTATTTCTTTTAACACTTGATAATGTTTTTGTACTTTTAATCATGTAATGCAGACAAATGTTGGAGTGTGACCTTTAATATCCACTATGCTCATTACTGAACTTGTTCATATCTTGATGATGAAGCACTTATTCTAAGTCTGATTAAAATTAGATCAGAAATATAGACTCCAAAGTGATAACATTGTCAGTCAAAATCAGATGAAAGACTCCAAAGTGATAACATTGTCAGTCAAAATCAGATCAAAGACTCCAAAGTGATAACAGTGAGTCAAAATCAGATCAAAGACTCCAAAGTGATAACATTGTCAGTCAAAATCAGATGAAAGACTCCAAAGTGATAACATTCAGTCAAAATCAGATGAAAGACCACAAAGTGATAACATTGTCAGTCAAAATCAGATGAAAGACTCCAAAGTGATAACATTGTCAGTCAAAATCAGATGAAAGACTCCAAAGTGATAACATTGTCAGTCAAAATCAGATGAAAGACTCCAAAGTGATAACATTGTCAGTCAAAATCAGATGAAAGACTCCAAAGTGATAACAGTGAGTCAAAATCAGATCAAAGACTCCAAAGTGATAACATTGTCAGTCAAAATCAGACCAAAGACTCCAAAGTGATAACATTGTCAGTCAAAATCAGATGAAAGACTCCAAAGTGATAACACTGTCAGTCAAAATCAGATGAAAGACTCCAAAGTGATAACAGTGAGTCAAAATCAGATCAAAGACTCCAAAGTGATAACATTGTCAGTCAAAATCAGATGAAAGACTCCAAAGTGATAATACTGTCAGTCAAAATCAGATGAAAGACTCCAAAGTGATAACACTATCAGTCAAAATCAGATGAAAGACTCCAAAGTGTTAACATTGACAGTCAAAATCAGATGAAAGACTCCATAGTGATAACATTGTCAGTCAAATCAGATGAAAGACTCCAAAGTGATAACATTGTCAGTCAAAATCAGATGAAAGACTCCAAAGTGATAACACTGTCAGTCAAAATCAGATGAAAGACTCCAAAGTGATAACAGTGAGTCAAAATCAGATCAAAGACTCCAAAGTGATAACATTGTCAGTCAAAATCAGATGAAAGACTCCAAAGTGATAATACTGTCAGATGAAAGACTCCAAAGTGATAACATTGTCAATCAAATCAGATGAAAGACTCCAAAGTGATAACATTGTCAGTCAAAATCAGATCAAAGACTCCAAAGTGATAACACTGTCAGTCAAAATCAGATCAAAGACTCCAAAGTGATAACAGTGAGTCAAAATCAGATCAAAGACTCCAAAGTGATAACATTGTCAGTCAAAATCAGATCAAAGACTCCAAAGTGCTAAAATTGTTAATCAAAATCAGACTAAAGACTCCAAAGTGATAACATTGTCAGTCAAAATCAAACCAAAGACTCCAAAATGATAACATTGTCAGTCAAAATCAGATGAAAGACTCCAAAGTGATAACATTGTCAGTCAAAATCACATCAAAGACTCCAAAGTGATAGCATTGTCAGTCAAAATCAGATCAGAGACTTCAGAGTGGTAACAAGCAATTTCTTACCCATGGAAGACATGACAAATACTGGAGCATAACATAATCTCACTTGACCTTACAACCAGGAGAAATGCAAGAATGACTATGCAGTCAGTTGGGGGCCTGGATTAATAAATAGCTGGATCTTATACAGTACAGTCTTATTGCTGGTTACAAACCATTATTTTATTTCAGTGAAGGTAACAATGCATTCAGTTCCTATGGACATTATACTGTATTTATATGTTATCATGGTTAAGTTAAAAATTACCTGCTTTAATTAACCTTTGAGTCTATGTTACCATTGGCTACAACATTTAGATTGCAATTCTCTGCTTCAACAAATCTAAGCAGTTTAATGCTTACTTGGCATAGACTTTGTTACGGATCTTTCTTGGGAATGACAACAGGTAGTTTCTGCCATCAGCTGAAAAGACCTCAATGGCTATGGGCTGTAGTAAGTACCGTCTCTTGTGAACTTCCCTGATGTCATCATAAGCAAACTTACTGTACCTGTACACAATATGATGTAAAATTATTATTTGCCAACTAATTATACCTGTACACATGTGGTGATGCAACATTATTCAAGCCAACATATTGTACCTGTACACAATATGATGTAAAATTATTACTTGTCAACTTATTGTGCCTGTACACCATATGATGATGTAACATTATTATTTGCCATCTTACTGCACCAAGTACACAATATGAAGTAAACATTATTTTTCACCAACCTTTCTATCTGTACACAAAATGATGATGTAACATTATTTGCCAACTTACTGCACCTGTATACAATATGATGATGTAACATTATTATTTGTCAACTTACTACACCTGTACACAATATGATGAAATGTTATTATTTGCCAACTTACTGCACCTGTATACAATATGATGAAATGTTATTATTTGTCAACTTACTACACCTGTACACAATATGATGATGTAAAATTATTAGTTGCCAACTTTCTGTACCTGTATGCAATATGATGTAACACTATTTGCCAACTTTCTGTGCAAATAATCAATGTGGACATAACATGTCATCTTATTGGTACCTCAATACAACACTGTATCTATAATAACATGGCTACTGTGAATTAACTATTTTATGAGTTGTAACAATGTGGATCTGTGGGTTTGTAGGGGAGACACATTAAACAATAAAATTTCTAGTGTTCACAAGTTTGTATGGTTGTCTCATTCATTTCAGTGGATCTCACTCATAACTGAACCCATCCAAAGTCTTGATGACATTATAACTAAATTTAAGACAAATATCATTGTAGCAGGTCTAGTTAATTTAGAAATGTATTAGTCTTGCTGAGTCTTAGCTAGTCCTTTCAATAAAACAATCTCAGACACATATCTATATTAACAATGATTTTATTTTTTAATTATCAGAGCCATTGATAATTCAGACACAAATCTTGCTTTAGAAAACCACCAAGGTCAACAAGTTTACATGAGAAACAATTATCAATCTGAAAAGAAATTAATTGTAAAAAATGATGACTAATTAAACAATCTTTTAAGACTCATCATTCAATAGTATGAGAAAAAGGCAATGACCTCTCATTCATACAGGTCATTATGTGTCACAACTCCAATGACATATGATACAAGGCAAGACCCATCCTGTTACAGTTAAAGCAGTGGGAGAAGATCTCCCACTATAGCTTTATCGGCACTGTGCAGTTTTCACAACAGACCCTTTGAACAAAATATGTGTTTCTAGAATGCCAACCATTTAAAGATGGTATAGATACATTATAATAGTGGTTTGTCACTCTAGAGTAATATGGTAATATATAAATATTAGAGATCAAAACTATGTTTTTCAGCTCAGGCTGATTTACAATTCCTGTTGCATGATATATTGTTAGTGAATGTTATACACACAAACAAAATGGTAAACACATCAATACAATATTTTTTTTCCGTTTATTTAAGTTTGAAATGCTATTATATTTGGATTGCCAGTAATTTGCAACAGGTTTATTTGAACTGATAACAGATGCTCAAATGTACAGTGTTCCTTGCTTGGGATATATGAGCTGTCTGCCCTTCCCCCCAGCCAATTTTAGGACCTAAAAATACACTTTCTGAGTCTCAACCCCACACATCCAGCAGACCTGCCAACCCTGAAGAGTCAGTCACAGTAGGGAAGTTTATTTTTTTTCCCCATAAGTTAGACCACTTTTCAGAAAGGTGTAACAAAATATCAAAAATTGCAAGTGTAAAGCTAAAAAAGTTAATTAAAAGTTCAGTATTTTGAAGCATACAGTGACGATAAACATTCTGTTCAATTGAAAAGTTTGTGAAGTACACACAGACTTTATTTACCACTAAAACATTTGGAAAAACATTAGTTCCAAACCTATGCAGCTCAATGGCTTGTTGTTATCTTTCACCTTGACTTAATTCTTGGAAATTATTTTTTCATTTCACATGACAATGGCAATCATATTACCCACCATGAAATGTACTCAAATTGGCACATAATATCCAACAAACAAAATTGTGTCCCATCCAGCTTTTATTGAAAAAAATCTTAATATTCCTTTTTATTCTTCTGTGTTGATTATTAACACTTTTCAAGAAGCTTATTTTCCCTTTCATCTTAAACATGAATTACCCGCTGGATGCCATTTTTCAAAATTCTTTAATCAATAGTTACATCATGTCAATGCTTTGCATGAACAAATAGGTGCACTTTAAAGCATCTTAGGTGGTGCTGTAAAGTTAGTATTCTCCCTGATTAATTTCAAATTTTAATATGGAACCCAGATCCAGATCAAACTCAGATGAACCAATTATTTGGACTTTGGGCAATGATCATTTTTCCATAGTATTTGCTTTTATGCCATAAGACCATATTGTAAGGTTAATTTTCGTTAAGACTTAGGGCAAAATGGTAAGGGTTGGCAGGTCCCTGATCCAAACACTGGAGGAAGGCTGGCAAGTATGGTGATGTA
This sequence comes from Potamilus streckersoni, assembly GCA_016746295.1. Classification (NCBI taxonomy): domain Eukaryota; kingdom Metazoa; phylum Mollusca; class Bivalvia; order Unionida; family Unionidae; genus Potamilus; species Potamilus streckersoni. Next base: position 388,244 of record JAEAOA010001772.1, on the reverse strand, counting down.
TGATGATCAGGGTTATGACACCAAGAACTATATAAAGGCACTGTATCAGGGTTGTGACACCATAAATATGAAGGCACTGTATCAGGGTTGTGACACCATAAATATGAAGGCACTGTAACAGGGTTGTGATACAAAAGTCTATATGAAGGCACTGTATCAGGGTTGTGACACCATAAATATGAAGGCACTGTATCAGGATTATAATTTCATGAACTACATGAAGGCATTATATCAGGGGTGTGACTCCATGAGCTATATAAAGGCATTGTATCAAGGTTATGACACCATGAGCTATATATGAAGGCATTGTATCAGGGTTGTTACACAGAAGCATATGAAGGCACTGTATCAGGATTATAATTTCATGAACTACATGAAGGCATTATATCAGGGGTGTGACTCCATGAGCTATATCAAGGCAGTGTATGAGGGTTGTGACACTATGAGCTATATAAAGGCAGTATATGAGGATTGTGACTCCATGAGCTATATAAAGGCAGTGTATGAGGGTTGTGACTCCATGAGCTATATAAAGGCAGTGTATGAGGGTTGTGACACTATGAGCTATATAAAGGCAGTATATGAGGGTTGTGACTCCATGAGCTATATAAAGGCAGTGTATGAGGGTTGTGACACTATCAGCTATATAAAGGCAGTGTATCAAGGTTGTGACTCCATGAGCTATATAAAGGCAGTGTAACAAGGTTGTGACACTATGAGCTATATATGAAGGCACTGTATCAAGGTTGTGATGTCATGAACTAAATAATGACCTTCAAATTTGGATTTTTAATAAATTTTCTTGAAAAATGAAAAAAGAAAATGAACCAGAAGAATGGGAAGAAAAAAATAGCTTTAAAAATTGTTAGTGAATTTAATCAATGTATAATATAATGATTAACACAAGACATTTGACATTTCTATCAGTAAGAACTTTTATACTTTGAATGGCTTAAATGGAATTAAAAAGTTTCATAAAATCAAAAAGTTGAAAATGTCACACTTAAGTTCAAAAGAGTAATTAATGGAAAAGTAGGATAAGGGATCTTTAGCATGACATTCTGTATCATACACATACAAGAACAATTAATGCATGAACACAAAGTTGCTTTACTAAAAACCATTTCTATGAAAGCAGCTTACATCTTTCTCTGGGAAGTTGGACCTCTTGATGTTTTAGGAATGATTGGATCATGAAGTCTGCAAAAAAAAAATAATCCTCATTTTAGAAAATAAAGCCAAATAATCACATGAATGTCTTTCAATTTAAGTGTGTGTGTGCGTGTGTGTGTGTGAGTGTATGCGTGTCCACACGCATGTGTTTGTATGAGAACCAATTTATTTTAATGGGCACCACCAAATGAAAACAAACATAGCAAGTGGAAGAAAAAGTTCAGACCCCATGCTTTCCGACTAAAGTATATTCACCATTCCCCAGATAGATTTACTGTTGTGGGTTATGTGGAAATTAATTTGCAACACTGTAATGTCTTTCTAAAATTTCACATTGTATTCAAAAGAATTAAATTATTTGTTGAATTTTACAATTTTACCTATTACTAAGTCTAAGAGCATAGAGTCATAATAATGTCTCTCCTTACCGCTTGGGATTTTTCATACTTTGAAGCATTAAATAATATATCTGCTCATAACATAACTGAGGTATTCATGATAACACCAAGTCTGATCAAAATCTGATAATTAATATTATCTCTAGACTGTCATGCTCAGCCAATCAGATGAAACAGAAACTACATTAATATGTTACTACGTTTACAAATAATAAAATCCTAAATTGTAATCAATTGACTGTTGTAAAAAAGCTATGATGTGAGTGATTACATACAAAAGGCCTCTTTCTAAAAACAGATGCACTCCATTATTCCTGCTTCAATTCAGCTTGAAGAAAGGTTTTAGTTCATTCATATGCTGACTTGAATGCTTCACTGTGTTAGTTATGAATAGTTAAGGCAGTGTTTAATTGGCAACAAAGAAATTGAGATGAACAAATGGTATTAAGACTTGTGTTTACATGTTACAGGGTTGTTTCAAACTAGCTTAAAGTTTTTTTCCAGCTGCCAAATTAACAGTGAAATTACATAAAATATAACTCTTGGTTAAAGGTAGTTGATTGTGATTTTACTAACCTGCAATTACATTACTGTAATCTACTAGTTACTCCTATTAGTTACAATTCATTGCAATTTATATCTTCCACGGTACTCTTAGCCATGTGGCCCAAATACACTGCATACATATCAAATAAATTTTATACACAAAAAATATGTTTATAATATACATACAATTTTAAAAGTTTATACTTGAATACACTGCTTAAAACCAATACAGATATGCATACTGAGAAATAGCATAATTCAAATAAAAATAATTACATGCTTCCACTTCTCTACTTTTAGCTCTCACTTCTCCCTGTTCTGCCCAAAAGAAGAAATCACTTTTCCCTAAAATTCAAGTCTAGCTTGACCACTGGACAAGTTATAACACTATATAATCAATAAACCTATACACTGAGAATCTAATCGCTCAAGAGAAAGGGTCTCTTATAGCAGTGTGCTTTCAAGATATGTTTATGGTAATTACATTTCATCCTTAAAAAAATATGTTCTTAACTGACATTTGGCATTTTCCACAAATATTCACACCATTCTGATTATTCCAATCATCTCATAAAGCACTTAATGTGAAGCTAACAGCTGGATGAAATTTAACTGGGCATGACATAGAATTCTTCTAATTTATTTAGCCAATCAGCAATATACCCTTCTAACTGTTCCTTTAAAAAGCTCTCTAGAAGTGGAGGCTAGACTAAAATGGATTACCTTATATACTCACACAGAAGTCAAATAATTTAGGAAAAATTAAAGCCCCGGAATTTTTTTTTGACCAACATAATGGCTGTGAATCTTGGGACAGGTAAAAATAATTGTTTCCTGTGTCCTTAAATATATGCATGCAAAAGAAGAAAATATTCTTGGTATCCCAACACTTTATAAACTACTATGATTACATTTGTTATTATTTTGCTTGTGCATATTTTCTGATTTCTCCAACATTAAATTAAATAAAGGTAAATAAAGACTTCATAATTCACAGGCTGGTTTGAGTTTTACCTGGGAGACCAGGCCAAACTGTAATGTACTGTACTTACACAGTGCAAGTCATGCTAATGACATGTCACTTTAATCCTTGTTTATTCCAAGAAAATTTTAGATGCAGATTTTGCTTTATTCATTCGCATTCTTCCAGATAACATTTCAATTAGTTGGTAACAGCTTTAAATTTATGTTGGTCAACACCCTCATGAGTTACTCTTTTTTAATGATATAAATGATGATACACCTGAGGTAATCATTATGAAAAAGTACCCACATCCAATTGTGTCTGACATAACTGTTACATGTTCATGAAAGAATGGTAATTATTAAGGCATAACGGTTACATGTTCATAAAAGAATGGTAATAATAAAGGCATATATTCTAAATATAGATCAACTAAGATCATCATGATTCTACTTTTGTGTTTTGTTTAACCAAAATCATAATTTTCCACACAATGGAAAGCTGGATGTTTCAGAGTCTCCTTTGTTTCTAATTGGAGGATTTGTCTTTTGCTTTTTGACAGCAATACAGGCCAGTTAATCATCAAAACCGTGAAACTGACTGGTGTGTGTTCATGTGATTTAGATTTTGAACATAGCTTTAACAATTGTTTTAATCATTTGCTACAATGTCTGCTGTGTGAGAGTTTATAGTGATGTTTAGCACTGGGGCATCATGTTGGAGGTGGGGGGGTCGGCTTATATGTGAACAGGTTTATATGTGAGTATATACTGTCCTTAGTATGAATGGTGGTGGAAATTGCTGACACCCCCCAAATACATAAACACATCATAACTATCAGGTCAAAGTCTTACACTATGGGACTATGCATGACAAGATAAAAAAATAAAAAGTTTGACATCCTCTTTTATCTCATATGTTGAATTCATAATAATTCAGAATGTGTGTTAGCAGGTTGAAAAGGAAAATTTCTCCATATGAAATGACACCTATAAGTTGTAATTGTAAATGGGAATGTCAGTAAAAACTTGAGTTGTAATTGTAAATGGGAATATCAGTGAAAACTTGAGTTGTAATTGTAAATGGGAATGGCAGTAAAAACTTGAGTTGTAATTGTAAATGGGAATATCAGTAAAAACTCGTGTTGTAATTGTAAATGGGAATGGCAGTAAAAACTTGAGTTGTAATTGTAAATGGGAATGGCAGTAAAAACTTGAGTTGTAATTGTAAATGGGAATGTCAGTAAAAACTTGAGTTGTAATTGTAAATGGGAATATCAGTAAAAACTTGAGTTGTAATTGTAACTGGGAATATCAGTAAAAACTTGAGTTGTAATTGTAAATGGGAATATCAGTAAAAACTTGAGTTGTAATTGTAAATGGGAATATCAGTAAAAACTTGAGTTGTAATAGTAAATGGGAATATCAGTAAAAACTTGAGTTGTAATTGTAAATGGGAATATCTGTAAAAACTTGAGTTGTAATTGTAAATGGGAATGGCAGTAAAAACTTGAGTTGTAATTGTAAATGGGAATGGCAGTAAAAACTTGAGTTGTAATTGTAAATGGGAATGGCAGTAAATACTTGAGTTGTAATTGTAAATGGGAATGGCAGTAAAAACTTGAGTTGTAATTGTAAATGGGAATATCAGTAAAAACTTGAGTTGTAATTGTAAATGGGAATGGCAGTAAAAACTTGAGTTGTAATTGTAAATGGGAATGGCAGTAAAAACTTGAGTTGTAATTGTAAATGGGAATGGCAGTAAAAACTTGAGTTGTAATTGTAAATGGGAATGGCAGTAAAAACTTGAGTTGTAATTGTAAATGGGAATGGCAGTAAAAACTTGAGTTGTAATTGTAAATGGGAATGTCAGTAAAAACTTGAGTTGTAATTGTAAATGGGAATATCAGTAAAAACTTGAGTTGTAATTGTAAATGGGAATGTCAGTAAAAACTTGAGGGCTAGCTGTGTAACAGCAATTTCCAGAGTTACAAACCTCATGTCTTATTATATTTATACCTAAGGTGGCCATGTATTATAATGATTTTACACTGTCTTCACTACAAACATACATGAATATTTCTGTGCTTTTCACCCATATTACTATCAAGCTTGCATTTAACACCTGCGACTTTGTACCATGGAAATAGGTAGAATAGTGGAAAAATATACTTTTTTGAGGAAAATAAAGACTGCTGCAACTCATTCATCCTAACGAATTGTGCTTTTAAAAACATTCTCCTGGGAAAACAATAACCATATCTTGCCTCTGCAAAACATTTTAATTTTAGCTTTTGTAAAATTGCTCTATGACAGAAACAATTTTGCTGACATTCTAACTGTTAAAATCAGTATAATACAATTTTGCTAAATTCTAACTGTTATAATCGGTATAATACAATTTTGCTGACATTCTAACTGTTATAATCGGTATAATACAGTTTTGCTGACATTCTAACTGTTATAATTGGTATAATACAATTTTGCTGACATTCTGTTATAATCGGTATAATATAATTTTGCTGACATTCTAACCGTTATAATTCGTATAATACAATTTTGCTACTTACTCAGGAGGCAAGCTGTCAATGTCCTTGATCTCTTTTGAAGCCAGTAGAGTGAAACCATCAATGATGTGGAAGTGTTCTTTGCCAAAAAGAAGGAGACCCTCAGCTGTATCCAGTCCCTGAATACGTGCACACCGGAACATGTGTGAAATCTGAGAAGAGATTGTAAAAGTATCATATTTTATAAACATAACAACATTTCAAATCTGGCTGATATGTGTCATGTCCGTTTGAGAAATCTGTAAGCTGCTTAAACTTTCTTTTCAATATCTTATAAGCAAGAAGAATACCATGAACAAAACATCACACAAATGCCTTGTGTTTAATCGTCCACTACACAAATAGCTTTGTTTGCAGAGACTATGATGATTCTATGGTTTCAAAATAAGTAACAGAAATGAGAAGCAACAACCTTTGTGAATCAACAAATATTTTATTTACCTTAAAACACATAGAGAAAAATGTAAAAAAGAACTTATGATATTGCAAATTATATCCCAAATAATCTTAGAATTTCTATCACAAGAGCTAATGTTTAAAGTTCTGATAAACTTTACTACTATGTCAAAATTAATCCAACACTGGAAATGATGATGTGAATATAGTGGCCTGTATCATGGTGATCTACCAAGTTTTATGTTGTATCACAAGAATCCAATAATATATCCTTCACTATCAATTCAAGTCTCTATTTCTAAGAATGTTATTTCTGTTGAGCACTTTTTCCAGTGAATAAATAATTTTAATAAATAAATTCCATTCCAAATGAAATACTGGACACAATAATGATTCTGCCTTTTAATGCATAAATTAATAATTTCTAGAAAAACAAGATTAAATATTTCTGTATTTGACCTTAGGTCAAAAAATTTTTTCTAAAAAACTATTAGCTAAAGGAAAATATAATTCTGGAATGTTTACAAGATTAAAAAATCTTAGTTACAATTAGAATGTCTGGAGCAACAATTATACTACAAAATGTGGAAAAGTAATGTCCTTGACTCAAGCAAAAGATAATAATCCTGATAGTTAACCCATACTCACAAAGACAATTCTAGCTATGTATCAAATGTTTTCAGAACTTAAAAAAATCAATGATTTGGTTAAGGTAGAAAATGAACTTGATTTTGGACAAGGTCAAGTCCAAAATACAATTATCCATAACAAATAATGAAATTTAAATAAAATCTAACACACAAACAATTATTAAAATTATTTTTTATGCATCAGGCACTGTGATCTTGATAAGTCAACAAAGTTTAGTCAAGGGTGGTGATGTAGACACATGTCATTGTGTGGAAATCATTTTTCTCTTTTATAAAGTGACCCTGATTTTTGACTCAAAATTAATAGGCTTTTTCCATACCCCATATGCAAGTCATTCACAAAGCTATGTCCTGGTATAGAGCTAATCTTATCATGAAGAATACATTTTTATTCTTTCAATCAAAGTGACTTTGACCTTTCCTGAAAGAAACAGCAAGAATTTTTCCTTACTTAAATGCAATCCATCCACAAAGTTTGGCTATTGAAGAAGGTGGATAACTGAAGATATTGTTCAGAAACCCATTTTCTTCTTTTACTCACAATGACCATGAACTTTTACTTTGAGGTTTTCCTTACTCTAAATGCAAGCAATCCACAAATGTTTGGAATTGACAGTGGACAACTTGAGTCACTTGAGAAAACAAGATTAGGAATAGACAGATAAATGAACTACATCATAACATAATACATCTTATGGTGAGTATATATTTAAAGCTAGTGTCCCTTCTCTTTGCTTCTCTCCAAACATTGTAATAATATTGCAATTCTCTCTTTGTTTCCATAACTGGCAATTCTTATTATCTTTCCCTTTCCTCTCTCAGTATTTTCTTATCTTCCTTCCATTTTCTTGAAGGAATGCTGGGGTTTACCTGTGGTCTAGAAGCGACTGAATAATGGCCCTATTTTTAAAGCACTAATATTTTTTATAAAATTATGTTTTCCTAATTCAAGCAAATTGCTCCTGGAAATGTTCTTCTTTAAAAGGCATATTTTGTCATGAATACACCATCAATAATGTGGTATGGTCTGGTTGTCCATGTCCAGACAGTATAATGACCCCTCTCCAAGTTTCCCAAAGTAGTCACACTATGCCTGATTGTGTTTTTTCCTCGAATCTCTCCAATTATCTACTTACCACAAGAGAAGTTGCCTCCCCTTGATCTAACCCACCTTTTCTTCCTCCCCAAGAAGCCGCACAATGGCCTGGTTGTCTGTTTTCCTGGCTGCCATCTGACCTTCTTGGGAGGCCTCAATCTGTGTCTCCACAGTCTCTCCACCAAAATCTGGCTTCTCTCCCTCTGCCTGTTCTGACATCAGCAAGTCATCACCATCATCCTCATTCTCTGTGGCTGATGGCGGCTTGTTCAGTTTCTTAGGCAACAACTTAGGTATCTTCATCATATCTAACAGACAACAAATAAACATTTTTGCTACATAATTTTTTTTTAAACATAAATGATCAATTTGTATTTGCTATCAGGCATTTTTATCTTGGGTTCATGGATCAGTGTAATACATACAGTCTGCAATGCATTTCATATATTAGTCATCATAAACAAAGAGGTTGTGAAAATCTGTTGAATCCAGAAAAGCATGCTTTTTTAATGCTATTTAGTATTACCTACAAAGCTACTTTTTATCACTTAAATCTTATCTTTTTCAGATATCTGCTTCACGAATAATGTTTCTTTCTGATAATTATCTGCAAATGAGGAATTAATTGATGTATGAACAATCTTGAGTTATATCACAGAGACTAGTTGATTATTGATTTTTATAGTAGTATTTCTGGAGGTCTTAGCAGTAATGTTTTTCACCCAAGGCTGTCTGATCAATAATGTTAATGCCTGTCAAAGTGATAATCATTACCTTTGCATATTTACTCAAAAGTTCAATTAAGGTTTATTTGGAATAACTTATACAATCTTGGAATTCAAGATTTTAAAATTTCAATAATCCTTTAGGATAAGCAAAAATATGATAAAAGATAAACAGCAATAATGTTAGCTTTCTGTAAAAGGTATGACACTCTTTAATAGATATTTCAAATAAAAAATTAAGGTAAGCAATGTGTAAACATTATAATAAACAATGTGTAAACATTATAATATAGGATCAAATCTTAAATGTGAGCAAAATTCCTTTATGAAGTCGAAGATTTTTTCAGGTGAAACATCAATATATGAGCCAAATTCTTTCCTAAGTCACAGATTTTCTCTGGTGAAACATTATTTTAAAGTTTCTTTACTAAATTCACATAGTAAAACCTAGCAGAGTAGAAATTTATCCACTTACACAAGATTGTGCTCTTCTGTCAGTGGGCTCTACCAAAGTATGTATTCTAGTTCATCAATCAGAAGACATGAATGAGGCAAGTATGTGCATCCTATAGCGCTCAGCACTATATTTACCTCATCTCTGCAACTTGTTTGTTTTCTCTAAAGATGGGTTTGTTTTATATGAGGTATGCTACTCTCTAATGATAGTTTTCATGTTCTGAAACATGTTTGTGGAGTTTTCATTCCACAAACCGAAACAATTTATCTAATATATGAAGTCATGAAATGAAATGGGATGAAGGCTTTAGCTGTTTTATGTGCCCTTCCATTACCCTTAATACGACAAGCAGTCAACAGTACATAATACATTTTCTCATTCCATGATAAAATCATGTTCTTTATGACATTAACAGACTGTCCAAGTTAACCTTTTGTATCACTTTCAATTCCAAACGGAGTTTTTTAAAAATCATGAAACTGACCATAAATAAAAATTATGGAAAGTGTTTAAGTGAAAAGCACATGTTGAAATGACCATGTATTCAGAAGAAGTAACCATGAGCTGGTCATCCAGTTTGCCATTATTAACACATCATCATTTTAATACAGGACCATCTTGAAATATACAATTTCTAAATCATGAACAAATAAGTTAGTACAACCATTTATTTTTAATGTTTTAATTGCAAATGGTTTTTCAAGAAAGACACAGTGGTGGCTTTTTAGGGAGGAACTATCTGAAACATTTTCATTAAGGACCAATTATATATTACAAAATGTGTTTCAATAAGGAGCCCATATTGATACAAACATATAGTATGATATACCATATTTACTGCATGTTTTTTGACACTGTTTTTTGGGGGGCAAATATAATATTGAAATGCCTTATAATTTTTTGCACACTGCTCCACTATAATTTTTTGTACAATTTATATTTTTGGACATAATTAGGATGATCTTCAGCTTCATTTTAAAGTAAAATTCACAGTGTGTTTGCTGTTAATTTAACTGATACAAAGTTTGCTTCATCTAGCTGCCAATTATTTAATGTGATCATGAACTTCCACGGACTGGTTGTCTATACAGGTATTGTTACACACAAAACCACTTCACACAGGTGTGACAGTTATGGCTTTCATTAGATATCATGATCCCTGCTTTATATCATTAAACAATACATCAGAAGAGTCATGGATTAGTAAATTCATTGGCAATGTGCAACAAAACAAACCACTTATCCATGAGGCATTACATACCAAAGGTTTAAATATAGTTATTTTTCTACAGGTAATAAACCTCTTTGTAGATGATACATATTGATTGTGGGTTCGACATGTTTGGTGCATTGTTTTAATGAAATCCAGATGGCTGCCCTTTTATTTCCGAACATACGTCAAAGAAATCCCACAAATTATTGTAGGAACAATTATAACCTAGACAACCTGAAATCACCAACATGCATCAAAACAATCTTTAAGCAACTGATTGTTTCAAGTCGACAGGTTCTACTCAGTTTGAAGCTACCCTCAGCTAGGTGGAAACAAAGAGAAGAAAGAACCAAAACAAATAGATCTTTATTTTAAAAAAAATCACCAACATGCATAAAAACAATCTTTGAGCAGTTGATTGTTTTGATTGGACAGGCTCTACTCATTTTCAAGCTAGGTGGTAAACAAAAAGAAGAGAGAATCACAATAAATAGATGACCAGATGTTTATTGTCAATGCTTGTTGCATTAAAATGTGATCTCTAGATTAAAACAGAGTGCACTAAGAGTCATTAGCGAAGAAAGTGAAAGAAGCAGAACAAGAAAGAGTAACTGTGGATCTGTCTTTAATGAATAATGAAGAAAATATTCCCTTGACTGGAATACGGCACATCAATTGGGATTACCGGTGTGACTTCAGATATTGTGATTGCTTAGACTGTACAAGGGAATAATCCTTTCATGACAGCATTTATGAATTTTAAAATATATGCCCTTGGTCACCACAATAAATCTTTTGAACACATTATTACCTAAGGCATTCTTTAAGAACAAAGAAATAGGTAAACTTGCAGAGACAAATCCATTATTTAAATTACAAATTTAGGGGGTTAATGCAGATTTTGTTAACTTTGTTGCAACAAAAAGAAAGGTCTAAAAATTCATGTGTAACTTGTTAAAGAAGATGAATCATTAGCCTCTAAGATTTTGGATAAATGTGTTTTAGGACAAAATATAATGAAACTGATGATAGTACACATTTAATGACAGGCAGTAAATTAGCTGTCATTTGGTTAAAAATATTTATTGGCTTATATATAATATGTTGGTCTATAATATTGCTACAAAAGGATTATAAAGAGACTGTTAAAAGCATGATTTTAAACTAAAAGGAAAATGAACTAATAAAGTTATACTTTAAATGGACAATTGTGTGTTGGCTTATTTGTATTATAGAGGGATAGAGAGCATATTGTACATGTTGCAATATCCTATTTCAGCTGAAAAAGTATGGATCAGATTAACATTTGTCAGTTTAATTTTTACCCAATTTTTTATTTGACCACCAGTTCTGACACCAAGGGTTATCTTAACCCTCTGTTTTACACCCATGAGGGATACACTGGTTAAGGCAATTTGATCATATTCAAGGTAATGTGATCATACTCAAGGCAATCATAACATCCTTGAGATGATTTGATCATCCTCAAGGCACTTATATCATCCTTGAGATGATTTGATCATCCACAAGGCAATTATATCATTTTTGAGATGATTTGATCATCCCGAAGGCAATTATATCATCCTTGAGATGATTTAATCATCCTCAAGGCAATTATATCATTTTTGAGATGATTTGATCATCCTCAAGGCAATTATATCATTTTTGAGATGATTTGATCATCCCCAAGGCAATTATATCATCCTTGAGATGATTTGATCATCTGCAAGGCAATTATATCATTTTTGAGATGATTTGATCATCCCCAAGGCAATTATATCATCCGTGAGATGATTTGATCATCCTCAAGGCAATTATATCATTTTTGAGATGATTTGATCATCCCCAAGGCAATTATATCATCCTTGAGATGATTTGAACTTCCTCAAGGCAATTATATCATCCCTGAGATGATTTGAACATCCTCAAGGCAATTATATCATCCTTGAGATGATTTGATCATCTGCAAGGCAATTATATCATCCTTAAGATGATTTGAACATCCTCAAGGCAATTATATCATCCTTGAGATGATTTAATCATCCGCAAGGCAATTATATCATCGTTGAGATGATTTAATCATCCTTAAGGCAATCATATCATCCTTAAGATGATTTAATGATCCTCAAGGCTTTTATATTATCCATCATCCTTAAGATGATTTAATCATCCTCAAGGCAATTATATCATCCTTGAGATGATTTAATCATCCTCAAGGCAATTATATCATCGTTGAGATGATTTAATCATCCTTAAGGCAATCATATCATCCTTGAGATGATTTGAACATCCTCAAGGCAATTATATCATTTTTGAGATGATTTGATCATCCTCAAGGCAATTATATCATCCTTGAGATGACTTGATCATCCCCAAGGCAATTATATCATCCTTGAGATGATTTGAACTTCCTCAAGGCAATTATATCATCCCTGAGATGATTTGAACATCCTCAAGGCAATTATATCATCCTTGAGATGATTTGATCATCTGCAAGGCAATTATATCATCCTTAAGATGATTTGAACATCCTCAAGGCAATTATATCATCCTTGAGATGATTTAATCATCCTCAAGGCAATTATATCATCGTTGAGATGATTTAATCATCCTTAAGGCAATCATATCATCCTTAAGATGATTTAATGATCCTCAAGGCTTTTATATTATCCATCATCCTTAAGATGATTTAATCATCCTCAAGGCAATTATATCATCCTTGAGATGATTTAATCATCCTCAAGGCAATTATATCATCGTTGAGATGATTTAATCATCCTTAAGGCAATCATATCATCCTTAAGATGATTTAATCATCCTTAAGGCAATTATATCATCGTTGAGATGATTTAATCATCCTTAAGGCAATCATATCATCCTTAAGATGATTTAATGATCCTCAAGGCTTTTATATTATCCATCATCCTTAAGATGATTTAATCATCCTCAAGGCAATTATATCATCCTTAAGATGATTTAATGATCCTCAAGGCTTTTATATTATCCATCATCCTTAAGATGATTTAATCATCCTCAAGGCAATTATATCATCCTTGAGATGATTTGATCATCCTCAAGGAAATCATATCATCCTTGAGATGATTACATCATCCTCAAGGCAATTATATCATCCTTGAGATGATTTGATCATCCGCAAGGCAATTATATCATCCTTGAGATGATTTAATCATCCTCAAGGCAATTATATCATCCTTGAGATGATTTAATCATCCTCAAGGCAATTATATCATCGTTGAGATGATTTAATCATCCTCAAGGCAATCATATCATCCTTAAGATGATTTAATGATCCTCAAGGCTTTTATATTATCCATCATCCTTAAGATGATTTAATCATCCTCAAGGCAATTATATCATCCTTAAGATGATTTAATGATCCTCAAGGCTTTTATATTATCCATCATCCTTAAGATGATTTAATCATCCTCAAGGCAATTATATCATCCTTGAGATGATTTGATCATCCTCAAGGAAATCATATCATCCTTGAGATGATTACATCATCCTCAAGGCAATTATATCATCCTTGAGATGATTTGATCATCCCCAAGGCAATCATATCATCCTTGAGATGATTTGATCATCCTCTAGGCAATCATATCATCCTTGAGATGATTACATCATCCTCAAGGCAATTATATCATCCTTGAGATGATTTGATCATCCTCAAGGCAATTATATCATCCTCAAGGCAATAATATCATCCATCATCCTTAAGGTGATTTGATCATCCCTACAAAGCAACAAGATTTTAAACATAGCAGCCACTGTGGTCATGTTGATCTGATGTTGGATTGTCACGATTTTCATTTAGGATCATAATAAGAAATCTTTTAAGGAAAGTTTAAGTTCAAAATATGTCAAAATGTATTGTACATAAACTCAGGAAGCTAAAGCCTTCCCAAAAACTGTATAATTAAGAAAAACAAGAGAAATTAAGAAACAGACAGACATACAAAAATTCTGTAAAATGCATATAAAATAACTATGTGTCACATGATAAACATTATTTTTTACTTCCAAGGCTGCTAACATAATGGATTTCTTAAAAAACACAATTCCCAATAAATCTAGTGTGGGCTGTTCCATTTAAACACACATGGTATCTAGGGAAGGTAGTTTTTTTATATAAATATATGCCTGGGTAATTTGATTTCACAGAATTCATATTAAAATGATAGGAAAATTCTAAATTGCAACTATGGGTGGAAACCCCACAGTAAAAGTGCCATTCCTGGGTCGTCATATATATATATATATATATATATATATATATATATATATATATATATATATATATATATATATATATATATAAAATAGAGAGAGAGATTCTTAAAACCAAGATATATGCCAATAAAATGCAGCCAATATAAACAGCAAATAGTTGTCATTCACTTATTGTTGCTTGATGGTCATGGAACACTATCACCCTTAGACAGTTTAAATAGTTTAAATAACGGTCATAGAATGGTCATTAAAATGTTCTGAATTAAAGAATTAGCTTCAGCAGATTTGTTCTCATGTGCATTTTTTTTGTCCTGACAATAAGAATCATTCACCACAAATCTCATGATCAAACAGAAAGACAGGTAGACTGACAGAGAGATGATGGACAAAACAGCTTGATGTACCTAATGGGAATATGTCTTTACTTCATAAGAATTAGAGAAATCTAGAACCACATAGTTACCTTCAGAAAATTTGTCCACTCCATCTAACAAACAATTTGACAAAAACATTTGCTTTTAAGTGATCTGCCTTCACTCTTTGTTTCATGATCAAAGTCCATCCATGTAACAGATACTCATACAGTAGGAGACACTTGCCTTCAGGAAATATGTGTACACTTTGATTCATGACTAAAATCCACTTCATCTGACAGACAGGCTTACCTCAAAGAAATTTGTGCACACTTTGTGTGTCATGACTAAAATCCATCTGACAGACAGGCTTACCTGGAGGAAATCTGTGCACACTCTGTGTGTCATGACTAAAATCCACTCCATCTGATAGACAGGCTTACCTTCAGGAGATCTGTCTTCACTTTCTATATCCTGACTAGAAAAATCTTCTACCCCCAGTCTGATGGGCAGAGTGTCTTCGCCAAACAAGCTTTTGGACCGATATTTCTCATAGTAGTCCTTGCTATCATGACTTAGAGCTACCTTGTACCTCAATGGCTGAAAATAGATCATTGCTCATTAAGTTTTTATATAAATTTTTAATAAAATAATTGGTATTGTATAAATGAGTATTGCAGTTAAGTGATCTGGCCACCTAATTTATATTTGTCACAGGACTTTTATTCAAAACAATTTTAAAATTCAACATCCAAAATCTTGTATTGAGAACTAAATAGTATGATGGAACAGGCATCCTAAAATAGCTGTATGTCATACAAAACATTATTATATTGTATTTGATTTCTTTATCTATTAAAGTGTCAAATAAATACCTTAAGTTAATGAAGTAAAACTCGGGTGACTGGTTTATACACTTTTTGTTTGTCAAATATCAGACTGCTAGTTACAGCCCAACTGCCTGAGGTCTATACCAGTCACAGCCAATTGGTTCAACATTGGTATATACCAGTCATGGCCAATTGGTTCAACATTGGTCTATACCAGTCACAGCCAGCTGGTTCTACATTGGTCTATAAAAGTGACGGCCAGCTGGTTCAACAGGAGTCTATACCAGTCACATCCAGTTGGTTCAACATGGCTCACTACCAGTTGGTTCAACATGAGTTTATACCAGTCACAGCCAGTTGGTTCAACAGTGGTCAAGAAGATCAACTTTATGCTTTTGTGCCAAACAAAGATCAGCTTCTCAGTTCATATGTGTGTGCTACTCTAGACCAATTGTTGTTTTTTACATGCAAGCTTATCATGAATAGATGAGTCAGTGATATGTAACAGTATCAAGCTTGTGTGAAAATTAATGACATGCAAAAGTGATGCACAACATGAATTATGGCTGCTTGGGGTAAGTCCTCTTCAAAAAAGCCACAACAAGGCAGCTGACCTGACCTGGAATGGGGATCTACTATTTACCAAAGTGTAAATGCAATACCGCAAACCCTACTGCTAGAGGCATCAATAGGACCTCAATTTTTCTATGTTTTCTGAATTCTATCAAAACTACCATCATAATAACTTTTTTGTTTGACCGGAATCAACAAACTTTATTAAACTGTTATCAGTAGTGCATACTGCAAGTTAAGTGAAAACCAAAGATATTGGACAACAAGCTGATGAACTTGTTTGATAATATACAACCTTTTAAGGGAAGCACAATAACAGTACAATACTTTATTTTCTGATAGAACAGCTCATTAAGCTAAACATCGGCTACTCTGCCATGGAGCATACAATATCCTATAAGTGTACAAAAAAATATTAAAATGAAAAAATAATTGATTGTGGATGGGCATAACTTTGGCAAATTTAAAAGGACCTCAAACCGGCATGTTTTCTTTCAATTTAGTAAAATTCAGATGAAGGTCTTTTGGACAGAAGTAATTTCAAGGTTTTTCTTACTTTACTAATGGCTGCCATATTCTGATGGTTAATTGGTATTATATGAACCAACCTAAAATCCCTTCATGCCAGATGCTTCTGTCAAATTATGTTGAGCAGTCTTTTAGAAGTTACTAAAACAAGTTTTGTTTTTTCACCCAGATCCAGTCAATCTGGTTTGTGATGTTGTCATCTGGACTGTGCCAGGTCAATTTTCTAGATGCTTTGCAAAGGCCGAATGTGCTGGCTAGTGCAAGATTGTTGTAGGCAGTAAACTCCAAGAGCCTGAGTCCTCTTTCATTTGATTCTGCATTGAAGATGAGTCCACAGGTGCTTTGCCAGTTTGTATGTGAATCAATTCCCATCTTTGCATACCAGTCTCCTAGTACAAACAGAATGTCCTTCCTGGGTGAGATGTCGATGACATCTTGCAGTTGGTTATAAAAATTCTCCAGTTCATTGTCATCATAGATAGATGTGGGTGCATATGATTGTCACGCTGAAGGGATGTGCCCTCAGGCAGATGGTAATGAACCTGCATAAGACTGGGGCAGCAATCCATAATGCTATTCACAATGCCCTTGTGGACAAGAAATTCAACACCATGATTATGTTGTACCTTCTTCTGCTGAAGTAGAGCTCATGTCCTTCATCTGTTGGTATTTTGCAAGAGACAAATAATGTTCCAGTTGTATCTAACTCAGTTCCTTTTTAACTTTCCCATAGCCCTCTATGTTCTAATGTACTGTTGATGATGTTATCTCTCTAATGGAACATGCTACTGGGGGCACCAGTAGCATACATGTCACCTCCATCCAGCAGAAGGCACAGCCATTTTTCAGGCTGCGACCAATCTGGTATAGAAGAATTATCAGTTGTCTTCATGAGGTGTGGTATGGGCAAGATATAGCCCATCCCTCTACAGACTGGATGAACACCGTCAAAATCTCCTAATAGAAAGTGACCCTGAGCACATGGTTGTCAAGCTGATCTTAGAGGTATTCCTCCCTGGTCATTGACTTCAACAAGGAAAACTTCCGCTCGGTGATGCTGTGTTATTATCACACTATTTTACCCATAGTTGGGAGACTTGTGGGCGCAGGAGTGTCTTATTCCATCCCATACAAATCCAATGGACCTGTACCACATTCCAACGTTTTGGTGAAAAAAACAATTCTTCACGGGACTTAATATAGACAGAGCACAAAGTCTTCCAGGAGCGCATATTGGAAGTGATGATGACTTATTAATGACAATGTTTTGGCTTCACCTGAAAATGGTCAAAAATCCTAACCAACGTGAATCAGATTTGACCTTAAAAAATTTAAAGATCCAAAAATCACAGAAGCCTTCCAAGCAAAGATGGGTGGTAAATTTGCACCTCTGATAATCCTGGACAGCAAAGACACTGATCTAGAGTCTTTTACAACCACATTCAACACAACTGTGACAAGCACAGCTATCGAGATCACTGGCAATGTCATTTAACAAAGTAACCTTTGGTCACAACAGATGTCCTTGAACTATGCAACAAAAGAAGAGAACTCTGAAGGAAAAAAAGAGATTATGAAGGAGCTAGAAAATACAGAGATAAACAACATGATCAGGAAAAGGCAAAGAAATCCTGGATAGAAAGACAATGCTGCAAAATTGTAGATAGTCTGAGAAGAAATGAAGCAAAATAGCATATTGACTGGTGAAAGATCTCACAGCCCATCAGCATCAGAAAACTACCACCATCCAAGACGAATCAGGAAAATGCCTCAAGTGATTTTCAAGCGATGGACAGAATACTGCTTAGAACTGTACAATCATGAGACCCAAAGAGATCCAGCAGTACTAAATTGCCCTCAGGCAGAAGAAATTGATGACAACCCCATTCTTCGTGAAGAAGTAGAAATTGCAGTTAGGTAACTAAAGAAAGGAAAGTCAGCCAGCATTGACAACTTACCAGCAGAGCTCATTCAAGCAGGAGGAGAACAGATAGTCACAGTCCTAACAACAAACTGCAATAAGATATGGCAGATAGGAGAATAGCCCACCACATGGACTCAATCCTTGGTCTTTGTGCTCCACAAGAAAGGAAACCTACAGCTATGCCAAAACTACAGAACCATCAGTTTGATCAGTCACCTGAGCAGTCATACTGAAGATAATTCTCAACAGACTAAAGCCCCAAGCATAGAGAATTATTGCTGAAGAACAGGCAGGCTTCCAAACAGGAAGGAGCACCAAAGAAACAAGTCTTCAATCTCAGACTCATTTGTGAGAAATACCTTCAGCATTTTCAGAATCTTTTACCGTGTCTTTATATATTTCAAAAAGGTCTTTGACAGAGTACGGCATGCAGCCTTATGGGCAACTATGAGGAAGTACAACAATAGGGATGTGGAGATTCTCAAAGGGCAGTAGAGAACAGGGAAAGATAGAGAGAATTGGTTGTAAAGTCAACTGTGGTGCCCCGACAACCTCTCTGTTTAAGGGATTGATGATGATGATGATGATAACGATGATGATGATGAAAATAGATTTTTTATATTTAGTATATCATATTATTTATTAAAAAAAACTAATATGAAACTGCTGCAAGGAAAAATATGAAAAGCAGTTTTTGAGAAGAAACCATCTAAAGGTCTTGTTTTACCAACGGTGACCATATCTGACAGTTCATCAACATTACATGTACAAGTTCAAAATTGCTTCATGTTGCCATGCTTTCTGTAAATTATGGTATTTTTGTTGAGTGTTTTTTAGACATTATTTTATTGTTAGTCTATTTATAGTTCTGGCAGTTATATATAATGGTAACTCATTATCATTTGTAAAATAATTAAACAATTTCAATCCTGGATTTGTTCAGTCAAATTTTATTGAATTCTGTTGAGTGGTTCACAGTGTTATTTGTTTTCCTAATTTAGCATTGACAGCCATAAGTGATGGCAGATAGCATATTTTGTACAAAACTGAACACCAGCAGGCCAAGATGCTTTCTTGTTTTGGGAGGATGTCATTCAAAGGTTTGCTTGTTTTATTACTGACATCCATATTTGAAAGCAGAATGGCAACATCTGTATAAATCTGAAAGGCTTTCATGCCAAGTTTCTGTTAAATTTGGTTAGATTTAGTTTTACAAATTATATTACAAGTAATTTAAAGGTTGAAAACAGAATGGCACTTGAGGTTCTTCTTGCCAAATTATATTAAACTTGGTCCAATGTTTTTTTAGAAGGATCTGGAAAAAAGCAAATGTTTATAGCTGACAGATGATGGAAGGCCTAATAAAGGATATGGTATGCAAGACCAAGTGGTATTATTACCTAGCGAGTGAACAAAAACTGGTACTTACATTATCCTCCATGTCAGGTCTGTAGGGATAGTGAATGTAAAACATGTCATTTTTCAACATCTTTTTCCTCATTCGGAATGGACCTGAAAATAAAGAAGATGTTATAAGGCTGCAAGGCTTCAAACAGGGGGAGAAGAGAGAGTCAGTCTTAACAACAATTTAAGAAATGGCAGACAGGAGAATAGCACATCACATGGACTCAGTTCTTGGTCATTGTGCTCCGCAAGAAAGGAAACTTATAACTGCCAAAACTACAGAACCATCAGTCTAATCAGTCACCTGTGCAAAGTCATGCTGAAAATGATTCACAACAGACTAAAACCTCAAGCAGAAAAGATTATTGATGAAGAGCAGGTAGGCTTCCAAGCAGGAAGAAGAACTACAGAACAAATCTTCAATCTTAGACTCCTTTCTAAGAAATACCTTCATCATCAACAGACTCTACAGCATGTCATTATAGATTTCATAAAGACCTTTGATAAGAGTATGGCATGTGGCTTTATGGGCAACTGTGAGAAAGTAAAACATCAGCTGAAACCTGGTGCAAGTTCTTGAGCACCTCTGTGACAAAGCCACCAGTGGCAGCAGAGGAGATTAGTTTGAACAACAGTTGTTGTCCGACAGAGATGTATACTGTCACCTACATTCTTCAACAGTTTCCTGGAAAGGATAATGGAGGATGCCTTGCATGACCACAAAGGTACTGTCAGCATAGGAAGAAGAACAATCACCAACCTTTGCTTCACAGATTATATTGATGGCCTAGCAGGAGATGAAAAAGAACTGGCTGACTTGGTTGAGCACTTTGAAACAACCTCCCAAGTATATGGTATTGAGATTAGCTTGGAAAAAACAAACTAATGACAAAAAACACCAATGGCATCAGTGCAGAAATAAGGGTGAGTGGACAGACACTGAAAAGAGTCACAAGCTTCAAGTACTTGTGATCAATTATCACAAATGAGGGCTCCCTACCAGAACTTTGCAGGATTGCCCAGACAACTAAAGCAATAACAAGGTTGAGACCAATAAGGAAAAGATAATAACTTGCTCTTAGTTCCAAAAAAAGGCTGATGCAGTTGATTGTCATATCCATTTTTCTGTATGCTTGTGAAACATGGACACTCACATCAGTTCTACAAAGAAGGATTCAAACATGGGCATCTAATACACTGACCATGTAACCAACAAAGTGGTGCACAACAGGATCTAATGAGCCATCAGACCTTATGAAGACCACATGACCACTGTAATTAAAAAGTGCAAACTCAAGTGGTATGGTCATATCTCAAAATCATCTTGACTGGCAAAACAATCTTGCAAGCTACAGTGCAAGGGTGCAGAAGAAGAGGCTGACAGAAAAAGAGCTGGGAAGACAACATTAAGGAGTGGACAGGCCTGGGATTTGGAGATTCCAAAGGGCAGTAGAGAACAGGGGAAGATGGAATGAATTGGTTGTAAAGTCAACTGTGGGGCACCAATGACCTCTTGTGTCAAGGGATTGATGATGATGATGATGATGATGATGATATTACAGCACAATGCACTGGGTTTCATACAGGTAAAATTGTATGTATATATATATATATATATATATATATATATATATATATATATATATATATATATATATATATAAAATAGGGGCACCTAGTGGCCAAGTGGTCTAAAGCGCTCTCCATTACGGATCACTGCCATCTCACCTCTGTTTGCATGGGTTCAAGTCTAAGATTTGGCAAATGTGGATATATGAGAAAGTTTGCCAGTAGCTTCTCTTGGGTCAGTGGTTCTTTCCACTGATTTTGCGGTTTCTTCCTCCACCATTAATAATGGCTGCCATGTAAAGTCTATCGTGTGTTGAAAAATGGCATTAAGCCCCACAACAACTTTATATATATATATATATATATATATATATATATATATATATATATATATATATATATATATATACACACTAAGTTTTGAAGAATAATGAGAAAGTATGTGTTTTAAATGATGACAAGATCATCTAATGGTAAGAATTAAATCTTGAATTTCTGTGGAGTGAAGACAAACATTTTACACCAGTGTGAATTTTAAATGCATTTACATTATAAATTTAGGTGCATGATATTGTATATATGAACTATGTATTCAGAAATAAAGAATTATTATCTTCTTAATGAAATAAGTGAAAAGAAAATGATTTCAATCCATCAAACAAGTTAATTAAAATTTTCTACTTTGAAATTTGAGGAAAAAAAAGAGGCAACTTAAGGCTCTTCGTACCTGAACCCTGCAAAGTCACATTTATTGTGGAACCCACAGATGAAATTAAAATTTGGCATTATATTTGTTCAGTTAATTAGATTACTCTGGCATGTATTTAGAAAACACTGCCTTCCAAGCATACTAAGTATATTTAAATGTAACAGCCATTATTCATGAAGCCAAAAAGAAAGAACTAATAAGACCACACAAATATAAGTAAACAAGGACAACCTTCTGTCATGTCCAACATCCACTTGTCCAGAGGACAGCCAACAATTGGCCCCCACAGTCCCCGCTCTCGCAGTAATTCCTGTTCCATCTGGGCCCACTCCTCTATCAAGTAACCCTCCATGTGCTCAGCACTCTGTGTCAAGAATAAGAGCATGTGTACACCATAATGTTGCCAGAAAACAGACTCATCAGTTCAGTAAGTACATGTAAACTAGTTTATATTATAAAAAAAATACATGTAGCTTATTAGTAGTTGTGTACTCACTACTCCACAGTGGCAAAACAGTCACTACATGTTTGTGCTGATCACTATCTAGTCTAAAAACGAGCAGTAACTACTTGTAAGTGCTCACCACTCTCTTGCCTGAAAACTAGCTCATCGGTGGAATAATTACACACCAAACATAATTTTCAGTAATCTTTTTACTAAACCATCTCCTTCCCAAAAAAATTGGGTGATAGAGAACTTACTTGACTACCACAATACATGCCTGCAACCCACTGCCTTTACAATGAATAATCAGTCCTGCATACTCCTCATGTAAGACTATCAGTCCTGCATACTCCTCATGTAAGACTATCAGTCCTGCATAGTCCTCATGTAAGACTATCAGTCCTGCATAGTCCTCATGTAAGACTATCAGTCATGTATAGTCCTCATGTAAGACTATCAGTCCTGCATAGTCCTCATGTAAGACTATCAGTCCTGCATAGTCTTCATGTAAGACTATCAGTCACGTATAGTCCTCATGTAAGACTATCAGTCATGCATAGTCCTCATGTAAGACTATCAGTCCTGCATAGTCCTTATGTAAGACTGTCAGTCCTGCATAATCCTCATGTAAGACTATCAGTCCCGCATAGTCCTCATGTAAGATGATCAGTCCTGCATACTCCTCATGTAAGACTATCAGTCCTGCATACTTCTCATGTAATACTATCAGTCCTGCATAGACCTCATGTAAGATGATCAGTCCTGTATAATACTCATGTAAGACTATAATCGAAGCAGATAATTCGACTGATTGTCATTAAAAAGTAAGGCAGTCAGATATAATCAACCACCATCTAATTTTTTTTTCATAATTTACTTTCTTTGTAGAGGACTCAAAAAGGAGATTCATTTTATTTAACTGAGTTAAATTCTTTAAATAAACTGCTATGGGAGAGTCCATTAGGCCAGGTAAAGTACTCTGAATGGAATGACACAAATTGCCTCAAATTAGTTCCACAGAATACTTTTTCAACTTTTCAGTTGTGCCCCCAATGAACCCCATGCTGTCATATATACACACAAATATTTCATAAACTAATGATTTTCTATAATTTTAATTTGATTTTCTATTTTTTAAACTGACATATACATTGTACTTTAGACATATTATTTGTAGATATATGATTTTCAGTTTAGAGACAACTTTTAAGTAAAAATAGTCTTTCTTTCCATAGGTTGGTACAAGTCACCCAGTAAAGTCCCTGAACTTTGACCCCTGTACACCCCTATACATGTTCGGGTTCAACTTTTGTTCTCTGTGTTTGCCATCCAACCATGTTGTAGTGAAGACATGATCTTTTGCTGTGATGAAAACTAATCTTGTTTTCATGCTATTAATGCAAATACACTGTTGGTCAAAGAATATGCCCATAATATATGATTTTGTTTCTTGACATCAATCTATGTTGATTGTCGTATGAATATTTGTCACATATTAAATATTTGTTAAAGAGAAAAAGAATTTAATGAATATTGTCTCAATATTTAACTTTTTTATGTAGCTAGTAAGTTTGTCATTCTTACTGAATCATCTTCTTTAAATTATCCACAAAACATTTTTCTTCCTAAAAATATGTTCCCTATGTATGTTATTCAGAGATGTGATCCTTTGCTGTCTTGTCTTCCAGTCTGTATTGAAATCAAGTCGTGCAATAAAATTCTGTCAGTAATTTTATGTCTACTGACATTATACTGAACCCTCTGACAAAACCTAGCATCCACGGTGTACGCTATTTTTGTTACAGATTTCAAAAAATAAAGTTACTGATGTCAGATAGTTTTATATATATATATATATATATATATATATATATATATATATATATATATATATATATATATTACTGGTTATGCAACATCAATGTCTCATAGAAATGTAATTTCTATCTCTCTCATTGGTTATGTGATATCTATATATCTATGTTTCTCACAGAAAAGTGATATTCAAGTCTTTTACTGGTCATGCAGGAAAGAAAAAAATATATTGCTTTGTCACTAATAATATACTCACCACTACTTGTGGTGGTTTTTATTCTATTTACTTTGACAAAAATAAAACAATTGTGCCAAAAAACCTGGTGTCTCAGCCATGTTCATGGGCTGACTTTAACACAACTTTAATATTATTGACGATAATGCTAAGACTGAAGAAAAGTGATACCTACATCCTATACCTACAGTATGTCTCACCATACTGATACCTAAAGTACATCAATAAACATGCTAAGGTGATGCTGACCCTGACAGAAGTGGTGCTTACAATAAAGTCTTACCATGATAATGTGATGCAGGACCATGGCAAAGATAAAAATGGAGTCATTTCAACACTAAATTACTGAAGAAAATTTTAACTGAACAATAAAAACTTAAGATTCTTTAATATGATTCATATATCCATTGAATCACTAATTAATCATAAATATCTCAATGTGAATTTTGAAACAAAAATGAGCTTCCTTTATCTCAACATAATTTTTCCATTATTATTCTGTAAATATAAGATTCATGAGCTGAGCATAAAATTTAAATGGAAATGCTTGAAACATTATAAATCAGGATGTTCTCAACTTTTGTATTAAATATTAAATAAATTATTATAGCCTGAAAATTGATACCACTTCAAGGATCATACTGGATCCTGTAGTTGGCCTTTAATATCCAAAGTAGACATTTAATTTCAGTATAAAGGTCTAGTTTTGCATGGATGGATGAGTGAAAAAGGGAACCGTCATTAGTGAAACTGTATCACCTTTCCAAAACTGCATATAATTCAGGTCCCCTGATAAGGCATGTATTTTGCGGATTCTGCCTGCTATTGCAAATGTAATAAAGATGCAGGTCTGGTATAAAAGGTGAGCCAAAGATGTCCCTGAAAGCAGTTCAAATAGTATTTTGCTCAACCAGGTTAGTACCCAAGACTGGTTCCATTTCAGGCACAGAACCGACATTTTGGGCTGCATATACTCAAAGTTGAAGTCATACAAGTCTCTGCTTTGACCGATATCATCTCTTCCATAATGACAAAAGGTGTCAGGAGTGATCTTGGGAGTGGTAACCACTGATTGTGCTTGGTGCTGCAATAACTGGATTCTTCCTTTTCAGTGATAAAATCAAAAGATATTGTAGCTCTGATCCAGATAGCTGATAAGGTAGGAAGAGGAGGCAAGAAGAACTCCAGAGGTAAAAGGCAGAATATTTGGTCAATATGTTCATTTGGGTCCAGGTCTAGGTTTTGGAATTTTCCAAGTGAATTTTACATAATCCAGGTTATGGTTTTGTTAACATTAGGATCATTCTGGAAGGTTATTTTCCATTAGTTAAAGTTTTTTTTAGAAAATGCTAATTGTGACCACAGGTCAAGTAGAGAACTATATAATTTTGTAACTGAGAGAAATTTTTTCATTTGTGCTTAAAAGACCTACCACTTTTAAACTGCATTATATGTTGTATTCAGTATTTAATTTTGAAGTTGGAAATTTTATTTCTTCAAATTGCTGAATTCAAGTGATCATTTTCTCTGGAAATACAAACTTCTTGCATAGATATCTTCACTGGCATTTATAGTTAATTCAAACCTGGAATTATATTACTGTGATTCACGAAAAGACTGTTGGCACTTCAACAATCAACAAGTTATCAGTATTTGGATTAATTTTATTCAGGACTTTAAATTATTAGGACTTGTGTCTGTAATTCTTGGATTATTTTGGTATCTAATTTGCAATAGCATAAGTTCTTTTTTCTCATCTACACTTTGTATTGATGAGGGAAATAATTTTATTTATTAAATTTTACAAAGCTTGTTGTCTTTTACTCTTTTCTGCTACTTATTTTAAGAGCATAGACTCATAACATATTAAAGAGTTGACAGACAACTTTTTATCGCTTTATTTTTTAATGTATTGAAAATGTGTAATGTATAATGTGTAATGTATATACAGGTGAGCATAAGATTTATTTAGGTTAAAAAAATGTTATGATTATCCACAAAATATATTGCTTGTATCTATATGCTTTAATTATGAGGTTTGTTAGATTTTGTTGCTTGCCCAATTTTCATTATTGTGATGTTAATTTTAATTATGCTTTTTGTATGTGTATCTTATCCAGATTTTACAGTAGTAACTCTACTGACACTAGTATAGATGCCATAACAGCTACACCTGTTTAGCTGTTTCATTAAAATAACTCTGCAGGCACTGTCAAAGATGCCATAACTGTGACACCTGTTACTAGCTTTATGATATAAGTAACTTTACAGAAATAACAGCATCATCTGTGGCATTCTATATGATTACAGTAATTTTGTAGGTACTTTCATAGATGCCATAACAGTGACACCTGTGGCTAGCTATCAGCTTATAGTAACTTTGTTCATACCATCATCAATGCCATAAAATGACACTTGTGTCTACCTATCTACTTATAGTAACTATGCTGACACATCCATCAATGCCATAAAGTGACACCTGTGTCAAGTAATCTGCCTGTACAGTAGTAATTTTGCTGACACTGTCATGAATGCCATAAAAATTACACCTGCACCTAGCTATCTGCTTATAGTAACTGAAACTGCAATTGATGCCACAGAAGTTAGACTAGTGTCTAGCTATCTGTTTCTAGTCACTTTACTGGCACTACCACCAATAAAATAAAGTTGGCACATGTCTACCTATCTCTTTAAAATTACTGTACTAAGACTACCATCAATGTCATAAATTTGACACCTGTGTCTAGCTATCTGTTTACACAGTTTAGATATTTAACCGAATACCTTCAGGTATTGGTGATACTGAAGTTCTACCAGGTCTTTAACAAGAGCAACATGGTTAGCAGTAAACATCTCATAATCCTGGAAAAGAATAAGAGTATTAGTTATTATATCTCTATGGTTTCATTATTGCATTGTTATCTCTACATCCTCATGTTGACAGTCACCTTGTGATCCAAATTATTTAATTAATCCATGGTCAAATTACAACCTTATACAGTCGAATTATAGTCGTTAATGGCATGGTCAGATCTACAACCTGACGTTAACAGTGACATTACAACAAGGTTAAGTCAACAATGTTTTACGGACAATCAATTTATATTCATTCTGAATCATCCAATTTTATAAATTGATGTTAACAGTCAATTTCTGAACTAAGTCATTTAATTTCAGTAGTCATTTCCACAATGTGATGCTGAAAGTATCATTGAAACAATGCACAAATAAAATGTTATTTTGTGGAATTTTTTAAATACATAATTTAATTTTGGCAGTGTATCAAAAGTCTTATAATTACATTAAATTATTAATTACTCAGTGTAGGATGAATCGAGTCAGTGATACTGCATTCTTGAAACCATTTCCATTCCAATCCATTACCAATGGATGTGCATTTTATTGATTATAAAAATGGATATTAATATATGTCAAAAAAACCAAGACTAAACAGCAGTTTATTTAATCTCTACTCATGGGAGATATCTATTATCTTTCAAGCTGCTGTCAGGTCAATAGGATATGCTTTTCTTCTCACAGTGTTGGCAGAGCTGTTTGGACAAAATATTATTAAAAGATGTGGTATCCCTACTTCCACCATCAAAACCTGCAAATTGCTGACTCCCAAATATTTTATCAATTTTAAATAGAGAAATCAAATTTTGTTTGTCCATCCTTGTTACATGAGTTACATTTTCTACACTAAAAAACTTTTAATACCAACTGTATGGCACATGAAACAATAATGAATCTTTTGTTGTTTTGTGCTAATTGCAAATGTTCACTAACATCTTAAAAAATCTTAAGAAAAACTTTCACTTGTGAATATTTTTAAATTCCTGATGTAATTTTTGAAAGTGTTTCTTAATAAATGCTCCTGATAAAAATGCTGCTGCTGATGCTGCTTTTATTCATTATGTAATTGCAATAGAGTTATGTTAATCCAAATAATAAATCAGTTAAGTGTCTTGTATGACATCAATGCTCTGACAAACATTACTTGGAAAGGAAAACTGGCAGTTTTCTATAAGATGGGATACTAGACCACTGATCCACAACAAATTTAATGTGGAAATGAAGCATTCAAAATTTGGGTCTTTGTCCCACAGGATTGGCTAAAGAACATATTATTAACCATTTACAAAAACATGATCAAAATTCTATTTTTAACTATCAGAGACCAGGTACACATTAATGGAAGATTAATTGTGATTTTGCATTAAACTGATAGGTCTATACAGCCAAATGTTTTAAATAGCTTTGTCAGCCCTGTGACACAATGATCAAGATATGGCCTAAGATTCGGCTTGCTTACTCCCAGATGGACATTAGAAGAGGGAGATGTTTTGAGAGGTAACTCCTTCTTGCTTTTTCTTTGCGTCAACCTCAATACACCACTGCCAACTTTCTGCAATTTCTGAAAAGAAAGGGGAAAGGATAAATAAAATGTACATTATAAATGATAGGATCAAAAGAAAAAGGTTTAAAATGTGCAAATTTTAAGAAAAAATATAATTCTGTGTAGAAAGGCTTTGTCTATTTAATGGATAAATGTAACAAAAATCAAGACAAGAAACAGTAAAGGGTAAAAAAAAGAATGTTGTTTCATTCCTTAAATAAAACACTGTCTTGGCTCCAAATTTTCAGATACCATTAATTTTTTAATAAGTTTTCATTAAGTACTTATTAATCAGAAATTAAAATTAATTTATTCCCATTTGAATTATGTACAATAAACATGCATTACCTCTCTGCTTCTATGTAAATGACATTAGTTATTTTATATTTGTCACTGAAAATAATTTCTCCAATAATATTCAAGCACAGAGAGAGAGAGAACATGATACTGAAACTTGATTAATGCTGAATGCCCTTGGGATAAAGTCAATATGAGTTTTAGGAATAAGACATCAATAATAATTGCAGATCAAGTTGACATCACAAATGAAGGATTAATTGGTCTCTTTAATTTACTAATTGTAACAGCCTAACACACAACGAGATCATTACCAGTTCTAACAACTCAAACTTCAATGACGACAACAAGCTGCAATTTCAGTGTATGTATTTTCGAATTTGCAAACAGTAGAATTGAATGTTTACAATGACTGATGCAAATAATGCAGATATTATTTAGCCATAGGTACATTGTAAACCAAATCGTTAACTGTCTGACTAAAGAAACCAAAATACCAGGCTTTCTTGCCCCACCAATACCCCAAGTTTTTTTTTTAAACAGTTTTGTTGGAAATTATTTTATATGCCACTTAGGTTCTGGATAGCAAGAAAAGTAACTGTTTTTCTTGGCATCAATAAACATTGCGTAAAGATGTTAGTAAATAAGAGAGTTTGCAGTTGAAGTAACTGAACAACACTTTTGGGTCTACTCACTGACTGTATCTGGGCTGGGAGTCTCTCACTCAGCATGTAAGAACCTTTCCTCTCATTATCAGCATATATCACCCAAATTTTGGAGGCTGACTCCTGAATCAGTGGTCTAGTGGAAAACAGTAACATTACTTAACACTCAGGTAAATCTAGGATATATATATATATATATATATATATATATATATATATATATATATACACACACACACACATACATATATACATACATACAATAAACTGACAACGAACAGTGCAAAACTAGTATCTAAGTAGTCTGAGCACTTTCGACTCTTAATGAGTCTTTTTCAAAGGCATATACAAAACACAGACAAGACCAACACATAGAACAGAAAAGCTGTGGTGTTTGCAAAACTATACCTGGCAGTTTCTATTTCTATTGGAATTACACCTCCAAATGTATTATGTCTCAACTAGTTTATATTAACTTGTTGCAGATACTGGAAATTATTTCTTTTAACCGTGAAAACAATGAGCCATAATGACATCTGGTATTTTGTGTACATTTATGTAAGCTCAGGCTAGTTAGATACTAATTTTGTACTGTTTGTTGTCAGTTTATTGCATTGATCTTAGTACATAAAATTTAACACAAATAATACTATCATACAGGTTAGAGAATTTTAATTTGTAATCTACACAGGCAAGCGATGAGTGCCATTTACTCGTGGACCTGGGTTCAAAACTCTGTTGAGTATGAATTAAAATTCTCTAACCTGTATGACAGTATTATTTGTCTTAAATTATTAATTCTGCCTACTATTATCAAGCATTCTTCTATAGTATAATTATAAAATGAAAGAATGACATGAGCATGGATATCAATGTTATCATAGACTTGACAAACATAACATTTAAGCATCTGAATATTTAATTTGATTATACAGTGAGATCAAATTTTAAGGAATTAACAACAGGCAAAAAATTCATATTTCTATTGGTAGTTCGACTTTGCTCAGTGAAAATAAATATATGCTAGCATTCTATAATTTGTCAGCTCAGACATACTATAGTGTGGCCATTTCATTTCATGTTATTCATATCAATAATTTTTGTAATTTATATGCATGATCTATAGCTGGATTTGGCATACATGCTTGGGGTTTTAAGATACTAAAGAATGTAAAATTGCAGAAGGCATAAAAACAAATTCTTACATATGCTCTGATAGTTACTAATAAAAGAATTATTAGTAAATATTATAAAATTAATAAATTAGAATTATTAGTAAAATTATAAAATTAATAAATTAGAATTATTAGTAAATATGCTTATGAGATTGTGTTTTTCCATTGGACAGTTTAGTCAGTTGGTACTGTAGAAGAATTAAGTTAATTAATATTGGATGGTTTAAATCTTGTGAGTTCTACAATGTTGGACATTTGTTGTGTGATAATATGCCAGTGTTAGATTTTATGCATGTATATAAGTAGCTTGGACAGAGCAATATTTTATTCTTATTTCTTGTGTGTTCTTGTTGTTACATCAAGTCTGTGTTACTTAGATACTATTTGAGAGGTAAAAAATTTGTTCAGATTGTTTAGTGGAAACAGAAAGTGCTCACTGGACTATAATAATATTCTAGAACTATTGTGAATTTCACGATTCTTGGTTGGACCAAAACATTTCCTTATCCAAAATTTATATGGAACATTTCATTTTTTTACTTTAATAGTATCTTTTAGTATCTTTTCAGGATTATTTGGGATTTAATTCATAATACTGTAATTTCCTCTTTAACATTTTCATTTATAACATTGATAATTATTTGTTAAGTTTTACAAAACTTGTTTTTGCTTCTTCCAGTTACTTAGTTTTTGACTATAGGGTAATAACATTTCATCTCAAGATATTTCAAACCACATGTAACAAGAATTTTGGCTGAGAATGCGTTGTTGAAAAAACATCATGACAAAACATAGCATTTCCTTCCAATGTCCATAGACACCAGTATATGATTTAACATCCACTGTCAATTCAGACAGACATAAGTGTCTGAATAACATCCACTGTTAATCAAGGCAGACTTCAGTGTTAAAAGTAAAATCCATTGTCAATCCAGGTAGACACTAGTGTTTCTACATGCTAAATTTTATACTGGCTAAAACAAATTCATGTATAGTAAGTACATCCTTTAAAGGACACATTCCATTTGAAACAGGCTTATTCAAAACACTGTCATGTTTCAGTTTTGGTGTTTTACAACACAGCAAAACAAGTAGGTTATTTAATGATTAAGCAATTGAAGTAAATTATGTTGCCCAAGAACACACCATGCTAGCTGACTTGTGCTTATCTGATCATAGCATGCATGCTTCTGCATGCTAACCACTGAGCTACCACAGATTCTGCCTCACTTAATTGCCCCTTACAACATGCAGAAGGGAGCGTTTTATCATTTCCATTAACTGCCCCATACAACATGCAGGAGGGTGCACTGCATCATTTCCATTAATTGCCCCTTACAACATGCAGGAGGATCATTGCATCATTTCCATTAATTACCCTTACAACATGCAGGAGGGTGCACTGCATCATTTTCATTAATTGCCCCTTATAACATGCAGGAGGGTGCACTGCATCATTTCCATTAAATGCCCCTTACAACATGCAGAAGTGAGGATTGAATCATTTCCATTAATTGCCCCTTACAACATGCAGAAGTGAGCATTGAATCATTTCCATTAATTGCCCCTTACAACATGCAGGAGGATGTACTGCTTCATTTCCATTAAATGCCCCTTACAACATGCAGAAGGGTGCATTGTATCATTTCCATTAACTGCCCCTTACAACGTGCAGAAGGGAGCATTGCATCATTTCCATTAATTGCCCTTACAACATGCAGGAGGATCATTGCAACATTTCCATTAAATGCCCCTTATAACATGCAGGAGGGTGCACTGCATCATTTCCATTAAATGCCCCTTACAACATGCAGAAGTGAGCATTGAATCATTTCCATTAATTGCCCCTTACAACATGCAGAAGAGAGCATTGAATCATTTCCATTAATTGCCCCTTACAACATGCAGGAGGATGTACTGCTTCATTTCCATTAAATGCCCCTTACAACATGCAGGAGGGTGCATTGCATCATTTCCATTAATTGCCCCTTACAACATGCAGGAGGATCATTGCATCATTTCCATTAATTACCCTTACAACATGCAGGAGGGTGCACTGCATCATTTCCATTAATTGCTCCGTACAACATGCACAAGAATGCACTGCATCATTTTCATTAAATGCCCCTTACAACATGCAGAAGGATCATTGCATCATTTCCATTAAATGCCCCTTATAACATGCAGGAGGGTGCACTGCATCATTTCCATTAATTGCCCCGTACAACATGCACAAGAATGCACTGTATCATTTTCATTAAATGCCCCTTACAACATGCAGAAGGGAGCATTGCATCATTTCCATTAAATGCCCCTTGGTGGTGCTCTACAGTTTCGTATTTAGCATAGGGTTAAAATTTTAAAGAAAAAGAGTTTTCCGGGTTTCCTCACTAGTTATACTGGTTATTTTAAAGAGACTTTGTATATCTTAGGTGTTGTTCAAAGAACCTTTAATTCCCTTTATTTTGATGTATGATTGATGGGTGTAATATAAGTTAGAGAGTATAAAGCTTGGCCTTACTCCAGATGTGCACCTTTCAAAAAAGTGCTAGCTCTACTTGCTCATTTTCACTTCTCGAACATCAGAGGCAAATTGTAAAAAATAGAGCCAATAACTTTTTTTACATTTTATGTATTTGGTATTTCAGTCATTGCACTTTTAGAAGCTGGTATTATCTAGTTTGGCAAAATTCATTTTCCATATTTTAATAGCTGCCAAGAATAGTGTACTTTAGACAAATTTAGGTTGATTTTTGGAGCACAAGGGAGCAGTCATTTTAGTTAGCAGTGTCCTAAGATCATTTAAAATTTCCAAATGTACAATATCCAATGCATGTTTAAAATGCAAACAACTTCACCTTACATACATCACTCTCTCAAAAGTACAAAATAACTGGTGAGCGCCACCATATAGAAAATATAGGTATTATTATTGTATGATTTAATTTGATTGTATGACTGAAATATTTAAGTCGCAAGCATCAAAACAGTCCTTTGTAATAATTGTCCTGTATTTCCCCCTCAAAAAAGCATTTATTAGAGTCAGAGTCTTAAACTGGTACAGCCCCCCCCTTATGATAAAAAGTGAACTATTTTAAAAATGCGCATTGCATTTTGTCAACATAGCAACCAGTGTTATGCTGATAGACAGGAACATGAAACTAGCCATATTTATTCTTGAGATGTCAACAATAAATTTTACAGTTATAAAAGGGATATAACAGGTGAGGTTCATAAAGGTCAAAGGTCAAAGGGTAAAATATTAACTAATTCTTTGATATGGAAGAAAGCAAATTTGCTTTATCTTTTTTTTTTAATTTCATTGCAAATATATGAAATAAAACATTTTCACTATGTAT
Organism: Potamilus streckersoni; assembly: GCA_016746295.1. Lineage (NCBI taxonomy): Eukaryota > Metazoa > Mollusca > Bivalvia > Unionida > Unionidae > Potamilus > Potamilus streckersoni. The sequence continues at coordinate 353,529 of JAEAOA010001772.1, read as the reverse complement.
TTCCTTTACTTAATGCAACATTTTTCAATTTAAGTTGACTTTATTCCTATATTCTAAGACTTCTAATTTCCCCATAATGAAGGTCACTACTCATCCAAATATGCCTCATAGCAAATTATGTATGCTAGAGCAAAAATAAGCATAATTAGCTTATTTTCATGAATAAAATCATTGTTAATGTACCATTTTACTCAGAACATCATACATAATAATATGAAAATAAGAAAAATAATTGAATAAATGTTTATATTTGTTTTTAAGGTGGCGCTCTACAGTTTCGTATTTAGCATAGGGATAAAATTTTAAAGAAAAAGAGTTTCCCCGCGTTTCCTCACTAGTTATACTGGTTATTTAAAAGAGACTTTGTATATCTTAGGTGTTGTTCAAAGAACATTTAATTCCCTTTATTTTGATGTATGATTGATGGGTGTAATATGGGTTAGAGAGTATAAAGCTTGGCCTTACTCCAGATGTGCACCTTTCAAAAAAGTGCTAGCTCTACTTGCTCATTTTCACTTCTCGAACTTCAGAGGTAAATTGTAAAAAAAAGAGCCGATAACTTTTTTTACATTTTATGTATTTGGTATTTCAGTCATTGCACTTTTAGAAGCTGGTATTATCTAGTTTGGCAATATTCATTTTCCATATTTTAATAGCTGCCAAGAATAGTGTACTTTAGACAAATTTAGGTTGATTTTTGGAGCACAAGGGAGCAGTCATTTTAGTTAGCAGTGTCCTAAGATCATTTAAAATTTCCAAAAGTACAATATCCAAAGAAATTTCATCCACATTACATGAAAGTAGTATATAGGTATGTCAACATTCTCTCCACTGTGCATGTTTAAAATGCAAACAACTTCAACTTACATACATCACTCTCTCAAAAGTACATAATAACTGGTAAGCGCCACCCTTACAACATGCAGAAGGGAGCATTGCATCATTTCCATTAATTGCCCCTTACAACATGCAGAAGGGAGCATTGCATCATTTCCATTAATTGCCCATTAAAACACGCACAAAAATGCACTGTATTATTTCCATTATCTGCCCCTTACAACATGCAGGAGGGTTACTGCATCATTTCCATTAATTATCCCTTTCAACATGTAGGAGGGTGCAATTGCATCTATTCCATTATTTGCCCTTTACAACATGCAGAAGGGAGCAATGCATCATTTCCGTTAATTGCCCCTTACAACATGCAGAAGGGAGCAATGCATCATTTCCGTTAATTGCCCCTTTCAACATGCAGAAGGGAGCAATGCATCATTTCCGTTAATTGCCCCTTACAACATGCAGAAGGGAGCAATGCAGCTATTCCGTTAATTGCCCCTTACAACATGCAGAAGGGAGCAATGCATCATTTCCGTTAATTGCCCCTTACAACATGCAGAAGGGAGCAATGCATCATTTCCGTTAATTGCCCCTTACAACATGCAGAAGGGAGCAATGCATCATTTCCGTTAATTGCCCCTTACAACATGCAGAAGGGAGCAATGCATCATTTCCGTTAATTGCCCCTTACAACATGCAGAAGGGAGCAATGCATCATTTCCGTTAAATGCCCCTTACAACATGCAGAAGGGAGCAATGCATCTATTCCGTTAATTGCCCCTTACAACATGCAGAAGGGAGCAATGCATCATTTCCGTTAATTGCCCCTTACAACATGCAGGAGGACTAAGATCAGTTTATAACACTAAGCATGTTACATTGTCATTGCCAATCAAAGTGAGTCCTTATGAAATAAAGATTAGAAATCCAAGTAAGTTACCTACCTGACTATGTGCAGATCAGGAGAAGGTATTTTGTCTAGATTGGCAGGATCAATGTTATTTAGCGGAGTCCTGAACAATTCTTCTAGGACCTTAATACAGAAAGAAATGATACCATGTAAAAGAGGTACAAACAAACATGCTTTTGATTTAAAGTTGATGAAAATAAAAACATGAAGTACATACATGAATTTATTTGATACATGGTGGACATTGAACACAGCTTGCCTGGCACCTGTAATGCGAAAATGGAATATAGAATTAACACAGCAATAGAAAAGCACATATGTTTACTTGATGTCTTAAAGACCAAAAATACACATAGTTCCCAAAAATTTTAAGGACAAATTTCCAGGTTATTTCCAGGGTTTTTCCATGATGAAATCAATTTTTTCATGGTTCATATATGACCATTACTGAATGGAAATAAAGAAAATTTTAGATAATAAAACATGCATTTTCTAAAGCTAAAGATGTTTCTTTTTCAAGTCTTTACAAAACATCTAAGTCAGTAAAGATGATCATGATACAAAAACACAAAATTTATCACACAAAACAAGTCTGATTATATTCCCATAAATTGGCATGCAATGTCATTTCAATGAGCAGAATAAAAAATCTAACTTTATTTTGCTGACAAGCATTATATTGCAAAATGGGAACAACATAATCAACGTATATTAGTTTTGATTCCTTTTAAACCTTTAATTCTAAACAGTTCTATGGCAATATATATATATATATATATATATATATATATATATATATATATATATATATATATATATATATATATATATATATATGCATCTTATACAAAGTAAACATTTCCTATTACAGCACAAAAAAAAAACAATAAATGCAAATAATTAGAATTTTGTCTTGTAACAAAGAGTTTAATCCTGAATTTATCTATGCCAATAAAATCTCAAACAAGATTTTTCAAACAACCTAATCTCCTTAAGATGATCTGGTTAAAAATCCATCATTCAAAAACCATTTTCAAAAGGGTTGATTTAAATGTTGACAAAAGACCTTCAAAATTATATACTGTTGTATAAACAAGGACTGAATTTTCTGTCAAATCACCTCGTCTTCTTGTAATTTGTTAAACCTGTCCCCAAACCTGTATTAATACAGGGGCTTGTATCGTTTTTTAATATATAATATAAGGGACAACAATTTCTCATTTCAGTTCTGAGATTCAACAATTCAGACTACAAATTTGGGTTAAAACAAAACGAAGTCTGTTTTCTAATTCAGATTTTCTCTGAATATTCCCACCCCATATTTATATTTGGGCATTTAGTTTGGGGTGTGGAGTTAATGCAACTGCATATCAAAAATTTGGAATTTGCTGCCACCGTGTGGTAGTGACATATGGTAGCTGCTTACCAACAGGCATAGAAAATTTGAACCTATGTTATATTATCTTATACCTGCATAAAATCAATAGGACAATGATTTTTTTTCTCACAAATGGCAAGAATTATAATCGTTAGGTCTTTATTCCACTGGCAGAATAGATAACACTAAAGCATAGATGAAAACTGAACCAGTACATGCCATTTGCATTACTAGTCACATGAGTTCACAAATTTCAAACCATGACATCAGTCTAATATTCATGTAATATCAACAACAAACTCCATTTTAATGTTGTTGTACAGAAATTCATTTATATTAAATGAAAGTCAGATACTTTTCCTAAAAACCAGCAATCACGTCAGTCTGATTTATCAGAGAGCACATGTCAATGAGGTAGTCATCTGATATAACAAACATCCAGAAGTTGTTCTTGGAATATATAAATGTTGAAAATTTTGTATTCTTTTGGTTTTTTGTTTTTATTTATAACCATAATACGACTTTCATTTAATATTTTTTAAAATATCTTTTTCTGTACAACATTTGAAAATGTGGGTTGTTACAATTTGTTTACTCATGCGACTAGCAATGCAAATCGTGAGAACCAGGTCACATTACATCAACACCATAGTTAGATTGTTTCTTTCAACCAATTAAAGACAACATATTTTTATACTCACAATTTCTAAAAAAATTAAGTACTTTTCATATCAATTTCATGCATTTATTACTTGATCTAACAATGTTTAAAGTTTACTGGGCCATCCGTTAAGCAACTACGCCTTGCCACCACTATGTTGGCCTCAAGACTGGTTTTCATACTTTCCATGTAAGGAAAGATATGGATATCAAGCTGACTTGAAAAAAAAAGTCTACTAGATGATCCAATGAGCAATTGGATTGACTCAGCATATATGTTTATTGCAAGCACCCAAATGATCCATACTGCGCCCTCTAAATGTCCTGGTTAGAACTCAATAAATTTAACTCACAATCAGTTTAGTTACAATGCAATTATGTGATTGTTTCAGGTGTCAAGTGTCGACAGAAAATTCCTAGATTTTTTCCCTGACAATATTTGCAAAATTCAAGGACTTTTCAATGTTGGGAACAAAATTATAATTTCTCCAGGCTTTTTCTCGATTTCCTGGTAGTGTGGAAACCCTGAATACACAATTAACGCATCACCTATAACAAAAAATAGAGCTGTGTGATGGCACATGTGGTATACTTAATTTCAAAGGAGGTTTCCTTCAACATTTACAACCTATCCTCAAAACAGCAAGAATTCTGCATTATGGGTTAATGATGAGATCACAACATCATCATGGAGCCTAGTCCTACACAAGCACCATAGACTGTCACGGATATAGCTGATTAGTATTTTTTAACATTTCACACAATTTGTTTCCAAAACAAATTATTAATTTAGTGTTCATGCTGACTTTTCAAAATTTCCTACTGACATTTATTTTTCACACATCTTATATCTGAAACTTGAAAAAACTATTTTTGTGTTGTTTTTTTTTAACTGCAGTGATTACATTCTTTCTTTACTTTTGATGATCAATAATGTCAATATACAGACATAACAACATAATAAACAAAACACAACTGATTTCAAGGATTAGTTACTTAAGTTTGTATTAAATGATTTCAAGGAATAAAGTAATCTCATGTTATATCTTGAAAAAGGACCATTAAGACTGAATGTAAATAAATAATATTGAAACGAGAAGTACAAACTTTGATCTGAGTTACCGAAACTTGACAAGCCTGATTCTTAGGATTGCTATGATAACAAACATCAGGCGATACTCCATACATGCACCATAGGAAGAGAGTATGAAGTATATGGACATAATAGTTGAGTATATTTAAATACTGACATAAATTGGGGCTCAAAAGCAAAGTTATGAATGCATGAAACTTGACCATGGCCCAAACAAAGTGAAGGGAGCCATGTAACTATGGAATAGTGTGACTGTAACAAAGACCTCCAATTTAAGGAAATGTAAGGAGAAAGAAATATAAAAATGACTGAAAATGCAATGTGGAAAATGCATGAACTAAGCTTCGAACTGCATGATAATCCTGACATGCTTCAAGGAACCAGTATCAGTCTCTCAAGCCATAACCTGAAGTCCATTCCTTTTGATAGTCTCTATACAAACATAACCTGAAGTCTATTCATTTTGAGAGTCTCTAGAGCCATAACCTGAAGTCTATTCATTTTGAGAGTCTCTAGAGCCAAAACCTTAAGTCTATTCATTTTGAGAGTCTCTAGAACCATAACCTGAAGTCCATTCATTTGATAGTCTCTAGAGCCATAACTTAAAGTCTATTCATTTTGAAAGTCTCTATAGCCACAACCTGAAGTCTATTCATTTTGAGTCTCTAGAGCCATAACCTGAAGTCTATTCACTTTGAGAGTCTCTAGAGCCAAAACCTTAAGTCTATTCATTTTGAGAGTCTCTAGAGCCATAACCTGAAGTCTATTCACTTTGAGAGTCTCTAGAGTTATAACTTAAAGTCTATTCATTTTGAGAGTCTCTAGAGCCACAACCTGAAGTCTATTCATTTTGAGAGTCTCTAGAGCCATAAACTGAAGTCTATTCACACCTTCAGGATTGGCATGTTAACCATAACTGAAAGTTTATGAGCTGCTTATGAAATCATTACAAACAATCTCAGAGTACTCTCTTGTATTTTCTTTAAGTTTTGCATTCATGTCACTACATAAATGCCATACCAAGGGACATAAGCTGAAATTGGAGATGGTAAATGTATATAACATGTAGAATCAACCCATATCTGCAGTACAGTATGCCAAGATAGACCTGGGTCTATGTTGTTTGCATGAAACTAACAATGAGGAGCAGTACCAACCCTGATACTTGGTACATTATGCCAAGGTACTCCTGGACTGATGCTATTTGTATAAAACAGTAGCTAAAGCAAACATAACTGACACTGATCTGCAGGCAAACCTGGATCAAGGATGTTTGCATGAAATAGTAACTAAAATGAGCAATATCAACTCTGATCTTTACATTATGTCCAAGAAGACCTGGGTCTATGCTGTTTGCATGAAGTACTAGCTTAGAGCTGTACCAACAGTGACCTGCAAAACATTATACTAAGGTATACCTGTGTTTGCATGAAATAAAACATAAAATGAACTATACTTACCATGATCTTTGATACATTAACTCCATGAAGACCTGGGTCTATACTTTTCACATAAAACAGTAACTAAAAGTAACTGCAGTACATTATGCTCAGGCAGATCTAATGTAAATATCAGAGTTGATATTGCCCCTTTTAGTTACTATTTCATGCCCTGATCCATAAAGATCTTTGCAGTTGGATGAACACCACACATTATCGAGTATTAAGTGTAAGACAAATGTGCATTAATATGCAGTTATGGGAACTGACCCAATTAGATAACTTACTGGTTTTTTGCAGATATACAGCTCCTCCCAAACCCTCCTTGCTGCACTGGCCACAAGCTGTAGTCCCTCAACCATCGCCTTGCTGCCCTTCCCTTGTGCTAATGCTTGTTGCTCCTCCCCAGGTGAATCAATGCTGAAATGCCATATTGTTTGCACTGCTCTAATCTCACTCAGGTTGGAAGCACTGAAATAGAAATGCAGAGGAGCCATGAACTAACAAAACCCAGCAACAATACATCTCCATTTTTTAATAAATATGGCCAGAGTATTGGTATAGCAAATGATGATTCTACTGAAATATTGGAAAACACTGTTAATTCAAAGGAAGTTTGAAGAAGACCACTTATCATACTCCGAATCTAGGTTTTAATGAATTGACCTCCCTAGTCTGGAACTAACTGGAGTTGTTTACAAATTAAATAATGCATTTTGTGAATGCCCTATGTTAATAATCTGAAACAAGACTGTATCTTAATTACCAATACAGTTACTATACTTTTAAGGACTATGACAAAGACTATCTTGTGATGCAATTGATTGCAGGGATTTATTCAATATATTTTATCCCGAATAAGTTGTTAAAGATATTCATGGAACACAAAGTTCTCATCACAATTCTATAGTGTCTATTGACTGAAAACACCATAATAGAACACAAAAGGCTATGATTTGCATATAGTGAATGTGTCTAAAAACTATATTCATGTTTTGGTTAATCTATTTGTGTAAACTATGCAAAAATACACTGTTTACAGTTCTGATGATGAACTTCTAACAAAAGGATCAACTAATGCAAGTAATGTTTCCTTCTGTGCTAAAGTCAATTGAAGGAACTGACACTATATTGGTTAAAACAAGTTTAAAGAAATTTCCTTTTAAACTATTGAATACTGAAAGCATGTCTTAATTTCTTGACATACTTAAGCATACCATATTCGGTAACAAAAAGTATTTTCTTATGTTTGAGTTTACAAGTTCACAATGCACATGTTGGTACAGTACAAAATTGTTTATCAAGCATTTTGACCCTAAACTTTGAATCACACATATATGATCAATGATCTCAGCAAATGTTAAGGTATAACCACATGTTTATAAGCCAGTACAGCTAAAAACCTATTGTCTCTAGAAATGTTGTGGTATAACCACATTTTTACATGCCAATACAGCTTAAAACCTATCAATGGTCTCTGGTATAACCACATGTTCACAAGCCAGTACAGCTAAAATCATATCAATGGTCACTAGAAATGTCAAGGTATAATAACACATTTGCAAGCCAGTAGAAATAAAAACCTATGTCCAGACCACTGACCTAAAATTCATTGTCAGAGATTTAACTTGTTTATTAGAATGCAATTAAATACGAATTCTGTCCAAAATTCACTTGAATATGCACTATGTTCATAAGGTCAGTGAAGTACAACATTTCAATCATGTATTTTGACTTCACCCCAATGTCAATCAGGTTTTGATTCAGGAATGTGTGTTTTGTGACTGTTGTCAGATCTGCACCACCTCCTTCAACAACCATTTAAATACTGCAAACAGTCCTTCAACAACCATTTAAAGACTGCAAACTGTCCTTCAACAACCATTTAAATACTGTAAACTGTCCTTCAACAACCATTTAAATACTGCAAACTATCCTTCAACAACAATTTAAATACAGCAAACTGTCCTTCAACAACCATTTAAATACTGCAAACTGTCCTTCAACAACCATTTAAATACTGCAAACTGTCCTTCAACAACCATTTAAATACTGCAAAACTATCCTTCAACAACCATTTAAATACTGCAAACAGTCCTTCAACAACCATTTAAATACTGCAAACAGTCCTTCAACAACCATTTAAATACTGCAAACAGTCCTTCAACAACCATTTAAATACTGCAAACAGTCCTTCAACAACCATTTAAATACTGCAAACTGTCCTTCAACAACCATTTAAATACTGCAAACAGTCCTTCAACAACCATTTAAATACTGCAAACTCCTTCAACAACCATTTAAATACTGCAAACTATCCTTCAACAACCATTTAAATACTGCAAACTATCCTTCAAAAACCATTTAAATACTGCAAACTATCCTTCAACAACCATTTAAATACTGCAAACTATCCTTCAACAACCATTTAAATACTGCAAACAGTTCTTCAACAACCATTTAAATACTGCAAACAGTCCTTCAACAACCATTTAAATACTACAAACTGTCCTTCATCAACCATTTAAATACTGCAAATCATCCTTCAACAACCATTTAAATACTGAAAACTGTCATTCAATAACCATTTAAATACTGCAAACTATCCTTCAACAACCATTTAAATACTGCAAACTATCCTTCAACAACCATTTAAATACTGCAAACAGTCCTTCAACAAACATTTAAATACTGCAAACTATCCTTCAACAACCATTTAAATACTGCAAACAGTCCTTCAACAACCATTTAAATACTGCAAACAGTCCTTCAACAACCATTTAAATACTGCAAACTATCCTTCAACAACCATTTAAATACTGCAAACTGTCCTTCAACAACCATTTAAATATTGCAAAACTATCCTTCAACAACCTTTTAAATACTGCAAACAGTCCTTCAACAAACATTTAAATACTGCAAACTATCCTTCAACAACCATTTAAATACTGCAAACAGTCCTTCAACAACCATTTAAATACTGCAAAGTGTCCTTCAACAACCATTTAGTGACTGCAAACAGTCCTTCAACAACCATTTAAATACTGCAAACTATCCTTCAACAACCATTTAAATACTGCAAACAGTCCTTCAACAACCATTTAAATACTGCAAAGTGTCCTTCAACAACCATTTAGTGACTGCAAACAGTCCTTCAACAACCATTTAAATACTGCAAACTGTTCTTCAACAACCATTTAAATACTGCAAGCTGTTCCTCATCAACCATTTAAATACTGCAAATTGTCCTTCATCAATAATTTAAATACTGCAAAGAGTACTTCTTCAACCATTTAAATACTGCAAAGAGTACTTCATCAACCATTTAAATACTGCAAACTGTCCTTCAACAACCATTTAAATACTGCAAACAGTCCTTCAACAACCATTTAAATACAGCAAACTATCCTTCAACAACCATTTAAATACTGCAAACAGTACTTCAACAACCATTTAAATACTTGCAAAAGTATCCTTCAACAACCATTTAAATACTGCAAACTGTTCTTCAACAACCATTTAAATATTGCAAACTGTTCTTCAACAACCATTTAAATACTGCAAACAGTCCTTCATCAACCATTTAAATACTGCAAAATGTCCTTCAACATCCATTTACATACTGAAAACTATACATCAACAACCTTTTAAATACTGCAAACAGTCCTGCAACAATCATTTGAATACTACAAACTGTCATTCAACAACCATTTAAATACTGCAAACTGTCCTTCAACAAACATTTAAATACTGCAAACTGTCCTTCAACAACCATTTAAATACTGCAAACGATCCTTCAACAACAATTTAAATACAGCAAACTGTCCTTCAACAACAATTTAAATACTGCAAACTGTCCTTCAACAACAATTTAAATACTGCAAACTGTCCTTCAACAACAATTTAAATACAGCAAACTGACCTTCAACAACTATTGAAATACTGCAAACTGTCCTTCAACAACCATTTAAATACTGCAAACTGTCCTTCAACAACCATTTAGTGACTGCAAACAGTCCTTCAACAACCATTTAAATACTGCAAACTGTTCTTCAACAACCATTTAAATACTGCAAACTCTCCTTCAACAACCATTTAAATACTGCAAACAGTCCTTCAACAACCATTTAAATACTGCAAACAGTACTTCAACAACCATTTAAATACTGCAAACAGTCCTTCAACAAACATTTAAATACTGCAAACAGTCCTTCAACAACCATTTAAATACTGCAAACAGTCCTTCAACAACCATTTAAATACTGCAAACTGTCCTTCAACAACCATTTAAATACTGCAAACTGTCCTTCAACATTAATTTAAATACAGCAAACTGTCCTTCAACAACCATTTAAATACTGCAAACTATCCTTCAACAGCCATTTAAATACTGCAAACTATCCTTCAATAACCATTTAAATACTGCAAACTATCCTTCAACAACCATTTAAATACTGCAAACTATCCTTCAACAACCATTTAAATACTGCAAACAGTCCTTCAACAACCATTTAAATACTACAAACTGTCCTTCATCAACCATTTAAATACTGCAAACACTCCTTCAACAACCATTTAAATATTGCAAAACTATCCTTCAACAACCATTTAAATACTGCAAACAGTCCTTCAACAAACATTTAAATATTGCAAACTATCCTTCAACAACCATTTAAATACTGCAAACAGTCCTTCAACAACCATTTAAATACTGCAAACAGTCCTTCAACAACCATTTAAGTACTGCAAACTATCCTTCAACAACCATTTAAATACTGCAAACTGTCCTTCAACAACAATTTAAATATTGCAAAACTATCCTTCAACAACCATTTAAATACTGCAAACAGTCCTTCAACAAACATTTAAATACTGCAAACTATCCTTCAACAACCATTTAAATACTGCAAAGAGTCCTTCAACAACCATTTAATTACTGCAACCTGTCATTCAAAAACCACTGAAATAATGCAAACAGTCTTTCATCAACCATTTAAATACTGCAAACAGTCCTTCAACAACCATTTAAATACTGCAAAGAGTCCTTCAACAACCATTTAAATACTGCAAACAGTCCTTCATCATCCATTTAAATGCTGCAAAGAGTCCTTCAACAACCATTTAAATACAGCAAACTGTTCTTCAACAACCATTTAAATACTGCAAACAGTCCTTCCTCAACCATTTAAATAGTGCAAAGAGTCCTTCATTAGCCATTTGAATACTGCAAACTGTCCTTCATCAACCATTTAAATACTGCAAACAGTCCCTCATCAACCATTTAAATACTGCAAACAGTTCTTCAACAACCATTTAAATGCTGCAAACTGTCCTTCAACAACCATTTAAATACTGCAAACAGTCCTTCATCAACCATTTAAATACTGCAAACAGTCCTTCAACAACCATTTAAATACTACAAACTGTCATTCAACAACCATTTAAAAACTGCAGAGTCCTTCAACAACCATTTAAATACTGCAAAGTGTTCTTCATCAACCATTTAAATACTGCAAAGAGTCCTTCAACAACCATTTAAATACTGCAAACAGTCCTTCATCAACCATTTAAATACTGCAAACAGTCCTTCAACAACCATTTAAATACTGCAAACTGTCCTTCAACAACCATTTAAATACTGCAAACAGTCCTTCAACAACCATTTAAATACTGCAAACAGTTATTCATCAACCATTTAAATCCTGCAAACTGTACTTCAACAACCATTTAAATACTGCAAACAGTCCTTAAACACCCATTTCAATACTGCAAACTGTCCTTCATCAACCCTTTAAATACTGCAAAGAGTCCTTCATCAGCCATTTAAATACTGCAAACTGTCCTTCAACAACCATTTAAATACTGCAAACTGTCCTTCATCAACAATTTAAATACTGCAAACAGTCCTTCAACAACCATTTAAATACTGCAAACTGTCATTCAACAACCATTTAAATACTGCAAACAGTCCTTCATCAACCATTTAAATACTGCAAACAGTCCTTCAACAACCATTTAAATACTACAAACTGTCATTCAACAACCATTTAAAAACTGCAAAGAGTCCTTTCAACAACCATTTAAATGCTGCAAACTGTCCTTCAACAACCATTTAAATACTGCAAACAGTCCTTCATCAACCATTTAAATACTGCAAACAGTCCTTCAACAACCATTTAAATACTACAAACTGTCATTCAACAACCATTTAAAAACTGCAAAGAGTCCTTCAACAACCATTTAAATACTGCAAACTGTTCTTCATCAACCATTTAAATACTGCAAAGAGTTATTCAACAACCATTTAAATACTGCAAACAGTCCTTCATCAACCATTTAAATACTGCAAACAGTCCTTCAACAACCATTTAAATACTGCAAACTGTCCTTCAACAACCATTTAAATACTGCAAACAGTCCTTCAAGAACCATTTAAATACTGCAAACAGTTATTCATCAACCATTTAAATACTGCAAACTGTACTTCAACAACCATTTAAATACTGCAAACAGTCCTTCAACAACCATTTAAATACTGCAAACTGTCCTTCATCAACCCTTTAAATACTGCAAAGAGTCCTTCATCAGCCATTTAAATACTGCAAACTGTCCTTCAACAACCATTTAAATACTGCAAACTGTCCTTCATCAACAATTTAAATACTGCAAACAGTCCTTCAACAACCATTTAAATACTGCAAACTGTCATTCAACAACCATTTAAATACTGCAAAGAGTCCTTCAACAACCATTTAAATACTGCAAACTGTTCTTCATCAACCATTTAAATACTGCAAAGAGTCCTTCAACAACCATTTAAATACTGCAAAGAGTCCTTCAACAACCATTTAAATACTGCAAACAGTCCTTCAACAACCATTTAAATAATGCAAACTGTCATTCATCAACCATTTAAATACTGCAAAGAGTCCTTCAACAACCATTTAAATACTGCAAACTGTTCTTCTTCAACCATTTAAATACTGCAAACTGTCCTTCATCAACCATTTAAATACTGCAAAGAGTCCTTCATCAGCCATTTAAATACTGCAAACTATCCTTCATCAATCATTTAAATACTGCAAACAGTCTGTCATCAACCATTTAAATACTGCAAACTGTCCTTCATCAACCATTTAAATACTGCAAAAAGTCCTTCATCAGTCATTTAAATACTGGAAACTGTCCTTCAACAACCATTTAAATACTGCAAACAGTCCTTGATCAACCATTTAAATACTGCAAACAGTGTTTTACTGACCACCTTATGTCAGTCATTGAATAAAAGTAAAAATTTTTTCAAGATGGATATATAATGCAATGTTGGAGGTCAGATGAGGACCATTTGCACTGCTACCTACAGATTGCAAAAATATTTTAGGGAAAACCCCATATTGATACAAGTGTCTGGGAGAAAAAGCTATGAAAAGATGGCTCTCTTGGCAGCCATTTTGGATCAGTATCATTTTAATACAGGAATAATGACCAAACACTTGGAACCAATTAGATATAAAATCCAACTATTGTTATGGCCACAATTTGCTGAAGTAATGAGAATGATTTCTGGTGGCCATAATGTACATATGATCTACACCATTTCCATTTTGTAACAGGCATTCAACATCAATCGGATTAAAATCAATCTTTACTGTTGTAAGTGAAGATCTGAGAGTGAATATTCAGGGGACATATTCTGATGATCTATGATAATACCACAACTTCTAATTTTGTCAGCCAATCAGATAAATTCATCATGTTTGGAAGAATGACTGAACAGCATCAATGTGTGCCAAAAGATCTGATTCACTTTCAAATTTCTGAAAGATGCATTTCCAATGGCTAATTCAAAGGTTACCAGAACATGGCCACTAAGCAGTCACTGTTAGATGAGCATGTAGGACAGTGGAGATTTAATTAGATGGTAGACAGTATGAATTTAAATGCAGATATGATCATCCAGTCTGGACAATCAGTTACAACAGGATTTTCAAGCTAGCCACTGTGGTAGACATATTAGGTGTGTCTAAGGGTATTATTTTCATTCACACCAACTAGACAAATATATAAGAAGTCTTTTAGTGAAAATCTCATGGTGATATGACCATTCATTCAGGATGAGTAGCAATAACAAAATTTTCAAGACAGATGACGTGGCAGCCATATATGATATCTGACTAGACCATGTGATTCATTCATCTGTAAAGATTCATGGCAATCCTTCCAGTAGTCTTCAAGGAGTAACACAATAACAATAGTGTTGCTAATGGACGTCAGGACCAGGATTACATACAAAAGGCAATTCTAAATGCTACTCTGGTTGGTCTTTGACAACAAATGTAAATGTAATGGATGTTAAAGAGACTGTTCATTATTTATCTTATTTTCAAGCAATACCTATTAACAGGATCATCTGTGAGGTTGAGCAAACAATAACACAGACAGGCAAGGAATTCTTGGTCATAGTTTCCAGGTCCAAATACAAGGCTTCTATTACTGGTCAGCTTGTGGAGTGCATCAAGCACTAGTGTCTGTCCTGCAATGCTGTCCACTGGACGAGACAGCTGGAAAAGTATTGTTCTGTTCAGGGACTTGTAAATCTGGTCAAGTGACACTCCAGTGGCTGCAGAAATAATAATAATAATAATAATAATAATAATAATTAATAATAATAATAATAATAATAATAATAATAATAATAATAATAATAATAATAACAATAATAAAACAATGACACTGTTACTGGAAAAATCATATGCTTCAATCTAATGTAAAGAATACAATAAGTATTCACAAACAATCTTGGCATAAATCAGACACATGGAATGATGGATACAAGGATCCCTCTTTAGAAGTTGAAGTATAATAACTATCTACATACAATTTGTACATAGAGCTCCCATGAGATATATGGCACATATGATTTGCACATAGAGGTCCCATGAGACATGTGATGCATTTGGTATGTGCATAGAGGTCCTATTAGACATATGACACATCATTTGTGACACATGATTTGTACATGGATACCCCATTAGATATGTAGCATATGATCTGTGACACATGGTTTGAACATAGAGGCCCCATGAGACATGTGACATATTTGTACACACTGGCCCCATGACATTAATTGTATATAGAGGCTCCATGAGACATGTGACACAAGAGCAAGACTACAGTACCTGGTGAGAGAAACTGAATTATGTAAGAACTAACAGATATATAATCAGAATTTTAAATAATTCCAAGATTTTCTCAAGCTAGAAGCATAATAAAATGAGCAAGCCCTAAAAAGAACTTTGTATTTGCATTAGGTAAATGGCAAATATAATTACTGCAGGATTTAAAAATATATCTAATACTGTGAATAGAGGATCATAAACACATTTCAAATGGGATCTAAAAAAATGAGTATCATGATTTCCAACTCCACAGGTAAAAGATCAATCTTAGTAAAAGAGTTTCATAAATTTAAATTTGAATGAGCAAAGAAATACAATTTCATTTATCAATTGCCAAACAACTGCTTTTATTCAACAACCAAAATAATGGTTTTATTTAATAACCCCTCCACAACCAAAAGACATAGTGAAATGACCTAGACATGACCTTATGTGTAGTGAGTAGCATTAGAAAAATAACCTAAATAGTTGTGTGACACATTAAGACTTAGGTATGACACATTAGACATGGGTATATTAACCTAGATAATTGCGTGACACATAAGAAATGGGTATATTAACCTAGATAGTTGCATGACACATAAGAAATGGGTATATTAACCTAGATAGTTGCATGACACATAAGACATGGGTATATTAACCTAGATAGTTGTGTGACAGATAAGACATGGGTATATTAGCCTAGATAGATGTGTGACACATAAGACAGGGTATATTAACTGAAATAGATGTGTGACACATAAGACAGGGTATATTAACTGAAATACAATAGTTGTGTGACACATAAGAAATGGATATATTAACCTAGATAGTTGTGTGACAAATAAGACATGGGTATATTAGCCTTGATAGATGTGTGACACATAAGACATGGGTATATTAACCTAAATAGTTGTGTGACAAATAAGAAATGGGTATATTAACCTAAATAGAGTAGTTGTGTGACACATAAGACATGGGTGTATTAACTGAAATACAACAGTTGTATGACAAATAAGTTATGGGTGTATTATCCTAAATTACAGTAGTTGTGTGAAAAAATAAGAATCGATTGTTGTTGTTGTTGTGGGTTTTAATGCCATTTTTTCAGCACATGATAGGCTATACAGAGTGGCCAGAATAACTGGTAGTGGAGTAACCCAGGAAAACCTATCAAAGAACTACCAACCCATGGGAAACTCCCAAGATGCTTTCTCACATACCCAAATTGGCTGAGCCATAGGCCCAAACCCAAGCTGACAGAGATATGGCAGTTATCTGCAAAGGCAAGTGCTTTAGACCAGTTGGCCACCCATGGTTCCAACAGATATAGGTATATTAACCTAAATCCATTAATTGTGTGACAAAAATGATACGAGTATATTGACCTAAAAACAGCAGTTGTTTGACAAAAGAGATGAGGTTTTAGCAACCTAACAATATTGTTTGACAGAATGAGATAAAAATACAGTAGTTGAGTAATTAATTAAATATGTGTATGACAAATGAGATATGGGTTATATTAACCTAAATAAAGTAGCTGTGTAACAAATGAGATGTTGGTATATAAACATATCTTCAGTGGTTGTATGATAAATAAGTATGTTGACCTAAATACATTAGTTGTGTAACAAACGAGATGTGGGTATATTTTACCAAATACAGCAGTTGTGTGACATAAGATATGGGTATATTAACTTAAATACAGTAGTTGTGTGACATAAGACATGGGTATATTAACTTAAATACAGTAGTTGTGTGACATAAGACATGGGTATATTAACTTAAATACAGTAGTTGTGTGACACAAGGCATGGGAATATTAACTTAAATATAGTAGTTGTGTGACATAAGACATGGGTATAATAACTTAAATACAGTAGTTGTGTGACATAAGACATGGGTATATTAACTTAAATACAGTAGTTGTGTGACATAAGACATGGGTATATTAACTTAAATACAGTAGTTGTGTGACATAAGACGGGTATATTAACTTAAATACAGTAGTTTTGTGACACAAGGCATGGGAATATTAACTTAAATACAGTAGTTGTGTGACATACGACATGGGTATAATAACTTAAATACAGTAGTTGTGTGACATAAGACATGGGTATATTAACTTAAATACAGTAGTTGTGTGACACATAATTATAGGTTGCTGCATTTGTATGGGAAAATCTGAATGAGTTTTTTGGATATAAATACTGCATGACCTTGGGAGTGCAGTATATCCATCTGACAAAATGACTTCATATTTTCCCAAACAAATGCAGTAACCTTTTTATAATATGCTCATTTTCTTCTACTACCTAAGATTCAATTACATAAACAAAAATACACTACAAGAAACAATGTAATTGAATGTATGCCATATTCCAAACTAAATACACAAGCACAGATTACACAATAACAGTATTACCAGTAATGCCCAGATAAATTTGAACTTAATTGCATGCTAGACAAAGAAAATGGCATTTTGGTTTCCTTAAAATTGAAAACTGAAGTCCTATTGTAAATGAATATGCATTGCAATTTTTCCATTTAATCTGGAATGAACAGATTTTGGTATTTTTGTTAATTATACAAAATTTTGTGATTATGGACTGGATTTATCTGTGCCAATCTACATGAAGTACATGAGATTGCAGCAGCTAGGAGCAGCATGTTGACATTTGCAAGTGTGTTTCCATGCTGTCATTGAATGTTTGAAATCATAATGTGGGAAAAATATGAAGTCTTTCAATTAAAATTATCAAAATAATGCTATGGAATATATTTATTTCATTTTGAGAGCAGTAAGGATGATATAATTACACATGTAATGTAGTCAAAATTACATTACAATTTCGAAATGTGTAATCATGTTCGAGAACCCATGACATAGCTCATGGAATGTAGTCAAAATTACATTACAATTGGGCACATGTGTCATGTACGTGAGTGCAATATCATAAAATACTGAACAATTCTGACAATATAAAGTTAACAGAAAAAAAAATGAGTATATAAAAAGACATGGGTATAATAATCCAAATACTGAAGTTGTGACAAATAAGACATGGGTATATTAACTTAAACACAGTAGATGTGTGATAAATGAGATATGAGCATATTAACTTAACAGTTGTGTGACAAATGAGATAAAGATATATTAACCTAATACAGTAGCTGTGTGACAAATGAGATATTGATATATTAACCTAAATACAGTAGTTAAGTGACAATGAGATATGAGCATATTAACCTAAATACAGTAGTTGCATGATAAAAAAGATACAAAAGACAGTAGTTGTGTAACAAATAAGCACAAAGGATGAGTTGTTGAGATGTAAAAAACTGAATATGCCTAAAAGATTCATTTGCAATTGCTTCTTTAAGTATCAAAAACAAATCAAGTGAGAAAATAGTTTATAAAAAATAAATACTTTAATTTCAATCCATTATTGTCACCCAACTGTTAATAAAGAAAAGAAAGTGAATAATTAGCAAGAAAAACACAGTGTTAGGAGTGCAATGAATTATGCAAAACATTATTATTTTTTTGAGAAAAAAAATAAGTCCTGAGAAATGCCAAGATCAGAGTATGAGATCATGCCTATGTTTGCCATTTGTGACTAAAAAGCTACAGGTAACTTTTCTATTATATCTAAAGTCAAACAACTCACAAGTAAACATGGAACAGGAAGAACTAAAAACACAAGAATATTTAATTGATGAGATGATCAGTCAATACATACAAAAACCTTGCAAAGTCACATGATGAGATGATTAATCATCACTTACAAAAAACCCTGCAAAATCACAAATGTAACCTGCAGAACACTAAAAACTTCTTGCTCCAATGAAAGATCCTAAGAAGGGCCTTGATATACATCCAAAGTAATGTTATGCCAGAACACAAAAATGTGATCCTAGAACATAAAATGCCAAAATGCAAATAACCTGATATCCTTTTAAAGCAATGGAGGGAAAAGACAGAGGTTCCATATTTAACTGTAACATACTGCAATCATTTAAAAGTATCTGAAAATATACTGCAATTCTTGTATAAAGCCATATAATGAATAATTAATGCCACAAAACTGGCCAATGTAAATCATGCAGGGAAATTCCATGACTGTGACTTACATTTGCCTGGGGTGGTTAGAAATAATGGAAGAAACAGCCAGGGCAAATTGGATGAAGACATCCCACCTACAAATTGAAAGATATAAACTATATCTTACAAATATGATTAAAAAAGTGATTTAATCTGAAGGCAAACTGCATTTCAGAGTATTACTTTATAACCAAGGCTATATTCTGCTTGAGTTAAGGACTGCCAAAGAGCATGATTCTGGAGAAATGCGGCTAAATGTAAAATGCCCTTTTTGAGAAAATGTGTATGAATTACAAACTATACTGCCATTTTCTCCATGTAGCCAAGTTTGAATGTATAAACATGCTGAATATCTTGGAACAGATGACTTTATATAATGTACATGAAACACTGACTAAATGAAAAACTATGAATGCAAATGGAATACAGAATGAATGCAAACTGAGCACTGAATGGATGCAAATGGGATACAGAATGAATGCAAACTGAGCACTGAATGGATGCAAATGGAATGCTGAATGAATGCAAACTGAGCACTGAATGGATGCAAATGGGATACAGAATGCAAACTGAGCACTGAATGGATGCAAATGGAATATAGAATGAATGCAAACTAAGCACTGAATGGATGCAAATTGAGTACAGAATGAATGCAAACTGAGCACTGAATGGATGCAAATTGAGTACAGAATGAATGCAAACTAAGCACTGAATGGATGCAAATTGAGTACAGAATGAATGCAAACTGAGCACTGAATGGATGCAAACTGAGTACAGAATGAATGCAAACTGAGCACTGAATGGATGCAAATTGAGTACAGAATGAATGCAAACTGAGCACTGAATGGATGAAAATGGAATGCTGAATGGATGAAAATGGAATGCAGAATGAATGAAAATGTAATGCAGAATGCATGCACAAATGATGAATGTGATCTGAAGATAATGAAGAGTGCAAATGCAAAATGCAGAATACAAAAGAATAAATAATAACAGAAAATGGAACAAAACATTTTTACATTTTGCGAATGAATTTCATCATAAATATTCAATTTCCACTAAATTTAATTATTCAAAAGACATCATATTCGTTTTGCCTCTAAATTCCTTTGTCAAAAAAACATCATCATACTCAATTTGCCTCTAACTTTTTTGATCAAAAGACAATATTCATTTTGCCTCTAAATGCCTTGGTCAGAAGACATCATTATCCTCAATTTGCCACTAATTTCCATGGTCAAAAGACATCAATCATATTCAAGTTGCTTCTAAATTCCCTGGTCAAAAGACATCATCATACTCAATCTGTCACTATATTCCATGGTCAAAAGACATCGATCTGCTACTATATTCCATGGTCAAAAGACATCAACAAATACAAATTGACTCTAAATTCCTTGGTCAGAAAACATCGTCATACTCAATCTGCCACTAAATTCCATTGTCAAAAGAAATCAATCATATTCAATTTGCCTATAAATCCTTTGTCAAAAAATATCAATCACACTCAATCTGCCACTAAATTCCATGGTCAAACAACATTTTGTCATCATCGGATTCTTTACTCTATAATTAACATTGTACTTCATATAAGCCATAACATTCTTCTTGATATCGAAAACAACTGCCAATGATACGATGACATTAGTTTTGGCTGTACTGGTACAATTTTTATATAAGGAAAATGAAATAAGCAATAAAATCTGATGACAAAAACTCATCAACTAGAATTTTTAGACTTACTGCAGATGCTTTTATATTTTACTTAATCATGATTTCTTTTTATAAATTCTGTACATAGGTAGCCATGTGTCAAGTAACCCACCATATGGACTACCTCACAATTTCCATTTATTTTCTTTCTTTCACAGGTCTTGTCTCTGTAAAGGTTACAAGAAGCTAACTTTTGACTATAGAACGGGATAAGAAAAAAAATGACAGAAAACAAAATCCATTACGCTAAAAGGAGAAAATTAAAAATGGATAGCAAGACTAAAGAGAGTAAAGTACATGGGGAAGATGCAATTATATATGGTACTATTGATGCCTATATGACTCCATGTAAAATAATAAGCTTACTTTTGGAACAGGATATCCATATCCATACATTGACTCTTAATGTATGTGTGCATATATATATATATATATATATATATATATACTTACATACATACACACACACACACACACACACACACACACACACACACACAGAGTCAAACCCGGTTATAGGTTATATCGATTATGTTGGGGATGTAAAAAATCATTGACATAACCAGGTCCCGAGATATTCAGGATCATAAAAACAGATAACATAAATTTTAAGATGTCCTTGACCATTACTCCCGTCTCATGCTCATGTTTAATTGAAATCCCCTCCCACCGCATGTTACAATAAAACAAAACAAAATGCTTAATTGATAATAGAATGAAAGAAACTAACCTGGTGGTGTTATTTATTCCTTTTATTATTATTCCATCATAAGCAATTTATTAAAAAAAAAATATGAACTCCCTATATCACATGAAGTGTATGCATTCCTACTATAGTGTGCATCAATTATACCATACAAGACACAACACATTGAAAAACAAATGATGCTTGGCTGTTCTCGGAGGTTTTAATATGTAATCATGACTGAAAAATGGATCCAAGAAAATCACAAATGAGAGAGAGTGAGAGAAACATCATTGGAATGCTTTCAGGCACCCGCCATTCATGCAGTGTTAGGTGCAAAATAACCAAGATTGTGTTATATCCAGGTTAATATATAGCAGTATATTGCAAATTGAGATGAATACATGTTTTTGAAAATACATATACATGTACATTCACTGTGAGTACTTTCATGTACTTTCACATGCATGGGTTACAAAGAGTATTATTAAAGTGCTGAGCATATGTAAGAAAACATAGGAGCTTTTGAATCATTTGTTATAAATCAGCATCATATTAAACAAAATCAGACTGATATTACTTCCTATTTGCTAAAACAATATAATGCAGATCATGATGTTTATAATTCCTAGATATTTTGAAAATACTCCTGACATGTTTCGTTATTTTGTCATTAAATGCTATAAATGTTGAGTATAGTACTTACCTGCAGGCATCAATGTGAGTTTGTAGCAATTATGATTCCAGATGATAAACAAATAGATGCCTGAGTGGTGAATAAACATATCTTGTAACTAGCAATAAACTCATTCTTTGAACTTACTTGCAGCATATCAAATACAAAAGTTATTTTATTGCAAAGAAAGCCAGCCCTGGAAACTGATTTTGGATTCTTTTAAGTGTGCTGATTCTTTTATTCTTTTGTGATTTTTTTTTCCCAGCCAAGGTAGATTCTTTTACAGGTATTCTTGGGAATTTTGAAAATAAATTAGAACAATGGAAGCCAATTTTTCAGCAAAACTGAAAGAAGAGATATTACAAATAAGAAAGCAAACAAAATTAAGAAGAGCTGAAGCCTGAAAACTAAATTATGGGGCCTTGACTGCCTGAGATTATCCATTCCCATGTATTCTGCCTTTTAATAAATTTCGAATCTTCTGTTTATTTTCTGTTGACAGGTACATGTTTATGCTGTTTCATGAAATGGATGAATGCATTTCAAAAATGAAATTGTTTGAGGAAAGTGTCACCGGTGCTAAGCATATGTAAGAAAATGTTAGTGCTTTTGAATCATTCATTACAAATCAGCATCGTATTAAACAAAATCAGACTGATATTACTTCATATTTGCTAAAAAAATAAAATGCAGATCATGTTGTTTATAATTCCTAAATATTTTGAAAATATTGCTGACATGTTTGGCTATTTTGTCATTAAATGCTATAAAATAAATCGCGATAATATTAAGTGCATATGGAACAATTTCATGATTTTTGAATATTCAGGCGATCAGCAATTTTCCGCCAGCACATTGATTATTAATTTAATTATTTGTATCTCCTAGATCATTGTTTCTTTAATACATGTCTTTCCGAACATAATTCAGATCTGAAATGTACCTTAAGAAAAAAAAGGGAAATATATAGCTGACATGAAGCTGACATCTACAATTCTGCAATTTTGTAAAATAAAGTTATATTGTAATTTGTGCACACTCTTGTCTTTGTAAACCCTTGAATATTTTATATTTTGTGGTGAACATGATATAATCTTAATAGACTAATTGATTCAGCTACTCGTAGGAACAAAAAAAAGAATGCTAAATAAACATGTGACTACTCCCATAACTTACTAAAGTTGTGCGTGAAAATCGATCACTTTTGCCAACCATTTCTCGTGTAATTTCTGCAAGATTGACGTTAAAAGGTTGAATTTCGTTGATATGTGATGATGTAATATGCCAATGTGATGATATCATTTTCATTGTGATGTCATATTTCACACAAACATAAAGAGTTTCACTGGCTGAGTGAGACAAAACACCTGCATGTTTAATTACGTCTTTTCAAGCCT
This sequence comes from Potamilus streckersoni, assembly GCA_016746295.1. Taxonomy (NCBI): domain Eukaryota; kingdom Metazoa; phylum Mollusca; class Bivalvia; order Unionida; family Unionidae; genus Potamilus; species Potamilus streckersoni. Next base: position 329,478 of record JAEAOA010001772.1, on the reverse strand, counting down.
GTAATAGAATTTTGGCCTGAAAGACAGATGAAAATATGAGACAAAAAAAAATTTTCAGCAAATACTTCCCCAGATACATTAACATTAGACAATTACTTTCTGCTACCTCCAAATCCAGCCCTCCCTGAAAGACAAGAAAGAATCTCTGTCTATATATCATCTTTCAGTTTAACTCCCCTTGTTCCTACTTGGTGGCCACCCATATCCATGCTTACCAGCTGACATTTGAGCAAAACCTATAGCAGTATTCTACTAATTGTTAGGAAGTGTGGGAAGGATTGACTACAATGTGATTGGGTAAGTATTTTTGAAGAATGAGTAGAAAATTTCCTTTCTACATCAAATATTTCACATTACCATGCGAATAGACAAGAAAGGGATTTGTGCGTGATCTGGATTCATAAGGGCTTTTGTGTGTGATCTGGATTCATTTCATGTAGCTTAACAATTTTTCAGTCATATCGCTAAGATGTCTGCAGTGTGGCAGTTTAAAATGATGTCTAGCTATAAGGCATCATTCCATAGACATATAGCATGATGTCCCACCCATAAACATTATCCTGATGCCATCCAGTCCAAACACTAACCTCTCTTAACGCTGTGCACCTCATAATGCAATGTTAGTACCATTTTTATAAATCTTTGGTCAGCTGAGGTTTAATCCAGTGACCTCCTACATCTGAGGCAACAAGGGGAGTAAAAATGTCTGTGCATCCAACTTCTATCCATGTCACCCTAACTACTGAAAGGATGATCTTCAAAAATGCAAGCAGCACAACATAAGATTATGCATTTAAACATTCGTGAGGGTGATCTCTGTGAGATTCAATACTTGGCTATTGTCACTGATGCAAAGTTTCTTGGGCAAATCCAGCAAAAGTTCCAAGGCCATGCCAGGGGCTGAGAATGTGGTGGTGTCATGCTACAGACATTGTAGTGACATGACTAAAAAAATTTTAAAACTAATTGAAAATCTCTTTCTCTCATACACACACACACACACACTCACACACACACACTCACACACACACTCACACACACACACACATGTCATGTCATTGTCCACAAATATAAGGATTTGCTTTTCCTGCACCTGACTGAACTTTCTGCATTTAAAGAGATAACAAAAAGAATAGATACAATTCACTGAAAAAAAAAAGTATTTTAAACTCTATGTATACAACCTCCTGACATACAATACTACTGAAAAAATATACTGGATGATGAAAAGAGATTGCAAACTGCAATGAATCTTCAGTGTTAACAGTTCCAAATGAAAGTTTAAACTATTAAATATCTGTAATACAGGTGGCCACCTAGCAGAATCAAGTGAAATTAATATCCAAAAATCTCTTCCATTCTATCTGATATCTAAAATGAGATATTTTTGCTGTCTGTCTGGGGAAAAGGGTGCTTGATTTGGTGCTAATATCAAGCAATCTCCTGATGTATTTGAAGGTGAAAGGGACAAATTCTTTAAAAAATTTCTTCTACAATTTGACTTCCAGTGCCTCTATCAGAAACCAAAACTAATGAAGCATTCTAACAGACCCTAGTAAGGCAAAGATCTCACAGAGGCAGAATAGTACTTCTGATATGTAAGCTTTCGTGTGCTTGTGATGCCTTTGTGCAATAAAATCTTTCCTGAAATAATATTTGATGCACAGTTGAGGAATTTATTACTGTAAAACAAAAGTGATGCATAAACATTAGCAACAAAACTACACTGGTCATTACAGAATGTATATGCATGCAATAACAATAAAAGAACCTGAACTGATCCAAGCTCAACAACACATAGTTCTGAGACTGTTGATTAAAAATAAATATTTTACTCACATTTTCGCTTTGCCTGAGATATCAGTTTGCTAATAAAGTCAAAAACTTCTTTTGAATCCCTTGTAAAGGCACCTGAAAAACATATACCAAGTTTTATTACTCTATGATGTGAGACTGAATCTCTTAGAAAATAATATGTAAATGAAATAGCTGTCAATCAAGAAGTTCTTTTCTTGACAAAAATGAAGATTAACAGCTGTGATTGCCATCAATCACATTCTTTCTTACATACTTAAAATAGTAAACTGACAATAGTTACAGACATTCATCTCAAATATGATCGCTTTTACTCTATGAGGTTTTATTTATAGAGATCTTATACAATATGATCATTATTCTCCAAAGAAATTTTAAACAGGGATGGTTTTCATTTCTTTAACTTATGACTTTCAAATATGCCTTGGACAATAAAACTGGCCATTAATAGCAAATTTTGGCAGCATACATGCAATAAAAAGACAATGAGCTTTTAATGCCAAATTTCTAAGTATGTATTTAGTAAAGAGTGTAGAGTACATGTAAAGGATGTATAATATTGACTGACACTTAGACACTATAAGTCGGGGACACCCTAAATTATTTTCAAAATAATTTTGTTATGACCTATAAATGTTGGGACAATTTATTTATGGAACTCCCTACTAATCAATCAATGTGTTTTCTCAATCCAAATGACTGGCTGTTAAAGGACTATCATGAATTATTACGATGGAATGTTATACATTGAAATAATTTGCTTGAAAAGTCAATAAATATATTTAATTTTCATCTATTTCCTTATTTCTACACAATTCAAAAAAGAGCATAATTTGATAAATGACAAGGGTTAGCAGGTTGCTGTAAGCATTTACAACAGTAACTTATCCCTTTTGTCTTCAGTTTATTTTTCTTGGTTTTAATGCATCTCAATATTGTATGAATGTGCCAGTAATTTATTTTGCTTTGCAAATGTCAATAACTAACTCATCAAAACTGAGCTACCAGTACAACAAGAACGAACAACAATATCATTTGGTTCAAAGCTTGCACTAAGGTTATAGTATGTTTACAACACAGTGTCAATGCTTGCAGATTTTTGACTTGCACTAAATGAAGTGCATCTCTTGGATTTGAATTACAGACACAATTGTGCTAAATTTAAATATCTCCAAAATACAATAAAGAAATTTCAGAAATAATGCTTCAAAAATACTTGAAATACCTTAAATATTCAAATCAAGTTTGCTTTAATGTAAGCGATGGTAAATAAGCATGTTTACTTGGCTATGGTAATCATGCTACTCAATCAAGCAAGTGTTCATACCTTAATTGACATTGATACTGACATTAATGGTTGGTCAGTCCAGTATAATTTAGTGAGGGGAAGGGGGCAAAATAATTTAGTATTGCAATTATTCAGGACATATCCTATTCAATCCATTTTAGATTTTACAACAGTTAATTTGTGTGGAGTTACGGCTTCTGGCATTGCTCACAGACAAAATTCACCATTACCACATGCCTGCTTCATGGATCATATTCTGGTGAATCTGTTTCAGAGAACATGATGAAATCATAGCAGCAAGCAACTCTGACCAAACTACATGAAGATACCATGTCTACAACTTAGGTTATGTCAAGAAACACTTAAACACATGGGTTCACCATACCTGATGTTATTCCTCACTGTGCCCTGCTTCACTATAAATGCAGACCTGCCAACACTGATGAGTCCGTCTCAGTAAAGCAGCTGATTTTTCTTCGTAATATTAACCAGTTTTCAGTAAGGTGTAACAAAATATCAATAACTACTATTGTAAAGCTGAAAAATGTAAAAGTTTAATGCAGCACCAATAAACATCATATTCAACTGAAAAGTTTGTAACATAGGTGTAGACTTTATTTACCACTAGTACAGAAGCATAAACATTAGTTCCAAACTCTATACAACTCAATCGCTTGTTGTTATCCCTCAACTTGACATAATTCTTGGAAATTTCTTTTTCCATTTCATGACAGCGGCAGTCATATCTCCCATCACAAAACACACTCAAATTGGCACATGATGTCCAATAAACATAATTCTGTCCTTTCCAACTTTTATTCACAAGCATCTGAATATTCCTTTTATTCCTTGGTGTTGATTATTAACTCTTTTTTTGAAGCTTACTTTTCTTTCGTCTTAAACATGCATCGTTTTCTGGATGCCATTTTTAAAAAAATTCTATAATCAACCCGTTGATCATGCAGATGCTTTGCATTAACAAATATGTGCAGTTTAATGTGGCTTGGGTGCTGCTGTAAAGTTAGTCTTATTCCCTGACTCATTTTATTAATTCTAATATGAAACCCGAATCCATTTCAAACACGGGTGAACCAATTATCTGAATTTTTTTTTACAAGTATCATTTTTCTGTAGTGTTTGCTTGTATGCCGTGCGTCATTTTTTTTTTAAGGGTAATTTTCATAAGACTAATGGCAAAATCGTAAAAGGTCTGTAATTGATGCAGATGCAATAGACAATCTTGCCATGATCTACGATGATATCATGCCTAGTAATTTAGGTAGTTCAGAGAAACAAACTTGAACGCTGCGGTCAAAATATGGGGACCATGCTGCTGATAGAAAAAGCTGGTGATGAAACATGCTTTTACTCTATAATATTCCTTTGCTTTTTAAGATATTGCATACAGTGTTGAGTAATGCATTCTTATAATTAATGCATTTTCAAAGCTTCCTTCTGATAACTGTTCTTCCTCATTAAATAAATTGTATGTGCATATTAAGATATGAATCAGAATAAAGAAAGACTTGGTCAAGCTGAGGGTAGGGTTTTTTAGAGTATTATTAGCAACATCATGCCAAGGTAATTTTAGCTAAGTGCCTTTCCACTTGGCCTGAGCAGATATTGAACATGTGACATTCAAATTACAAGTTTGATGCTCAACCAACTGAACTACCATAGCTCAAACACCCTGGTCTAACCTTGCCACAGTTTGTCAACAACTCTGGAAGCAAAGTAGAATACATTTTGTGCCACGATGGAAAAGTTTGCTCCAGGATGAGCCGCCAGATCGCCCAACAGGATATCAGCGGCCAGTAGATGGTCCATCACAGTCTTCAGGATCTCAGTTTGGTACTCTCGCTGCTGGGCTCGAGTTGCATGCTCTGGAAATGCCTGTCAAAAACAATGGCATATAAATACCATATGGTTTATAATGTCAGTACCCAAAACCTCAAACATGTTACCATCTGGAAGCATTTTTAAGCTCTATGAACAGTGAGTAAAACTCAGCAAAAAAATCCTGCATGCCCATAGGATCAGTAATCTGAAAATGTTAAAGGTCTTATATTTTGAATTATACAATAAATCAATGGTAAATGAAGGTATCCATGAACATCAGCCCTTAGTATGATTTATACTGCAAAACTTGCATTTTAACAGAAAACTCAAAAATAAGGTATTTATAACATATGTCAAATTTATGACATTTTACTGAATTCAGCATAATATTGGCACAGTTTACTAACAGGACAATGATGCTAACTGTCCAGGTAATCACAATGATGCTAACTGCCCAGGTAATCACAATGATGCTAACTGTCCAGGTAATCACAATGATGCTAACTTCCCAGGTAATCACAATGATGCTAACTAATCAGGTAATCACAATGATGCTAACTGTCTATGTAATCACAATGATGCTAATTAATCAGGTAATCACAATGATGCTAACTGTCCAGGTAATCACAATGATGCTAACTGCCCAGGTAATCACAATGATGCTAACTGTCCAGGTAATCATAATGATGCTAACTGTCTAGGTAATCACAATGATGCTAACTAATCAGGTAATCACAATGATGCTAACTGTCTAGGTAATCACAATGATGCTAACAGTCTAGGTAATCACAATGATGCTAATTAATCAGGTAATCACAATGATGCTAACTGTCCAGGTAATCACAATGATGCTAACTGTCTTGGTAATAACAATGATGCTAACTGCCCAGGTAATCACAATGATGCTACTGTCCAGGTAATCACAATGATGCTAACAGTCTAGGTAATCACAATGATGCTAATTAATCAGGTAATCACAATGATGCTAACTGTCTTGGTAATTACAGTGATGCTAACTGTCCAGGTAATCACAATGATGCTAACTGTCCAGGCAATCATAATGATGCTAACTGTCCAGGTAATTACAATGATGCTAACTAATCAGGTAATTACAATGATGCTAACTATCTAGGTAATCACAATGATGCTAACTGTCCAGGTAATCACAATGATTCTAACTGCCCAGGTAATTACAATGATGCTAACTAATCAGGTAATTACAATGATGCTAACTGTCTAGGCAATCACAATGATGCTAACTGTCCAGGTAATCACAATTATGCTAACTGTCCAGGTAATCACAATGATGCTAACGGTGCAGGTAATCACAATGATGCTAACTGTCCAGGTAATCACAATGATGCTAACTGTCCAGGTAAAAACAATGATGCTAACTGTCCAGGTAATCACAATGATGCTAACTAATCAGGTAATCACAATGATGCTCACTGTCTATGTAATCACAATGATGCTAACTGTCCAGGTAATCACAATTATGCTAACTGTCCAGGTAATCACAATGATACTAACTGTCCAGGTAATCACAATGATGCTAACTGTCCAGGTAAAAACAATGATGCTAACTGTCTATGTAATCACAATGATGCTAACTGTCCAGGTAATCACAATGATGCTAACTAATCAGGTAATCACAATGATGTTAACTGTCCAGGTTATCACAACAATGCTAACTGCCCAGGTAATCACATTGATGCTAACTAATCAGGTAATCACAAAGATGCTAACTAATCAGGTAATCACAATGATGCTAACTGCCCAGGTAATCACAATGATGCAAACTAATCAGGTAATCACAATGATGTTAAATGTGCAGGTTATCACAATGATGCTAACTGCCCAGGTAATCACAATGATGCTAACTAATCAGGTAATCAAAATGATGATAACTGTCCAGGTAATCACAATGATGGTAACTAATCAGGTAATCACAATGATGCTAACTGCCCAGGTTATCTCAATGATGCTAACTAATCAGGCAATCACAATGATGCTAACTGTCCAGGTAATCACAATGATACTAACTGTAAAGGTAATCACAATGATGCTTACTGTCCAGGTAATCACAATGATGCTAACTAATCAGGTAATCACAAATATGCTAACTGCCCAGGTAATCACAATGATGCTAACTGTTCAGGTAATCACAATGATGCTAACTGTCCAGGTAATCACAATGATTCTGTCTAGGTAATCACAAAGATGCTAACTGTCCAGGTAATCACAATGATGCTAACTAATCAGGTAATCACAATGATGCTAACGGTGCAGGTAATATTTTTTTTATTTCACAGGAGTTTTCCTGGAGATTTTAACGTGTCCTTTTTAAAGTCTGATTAAAGGCTCAATGTTGAAAGTAGGTTTTCTTAAAAAACATACTACAATCCAGGATAAACTTATACAATGATTTCATAAAGAAAACAACACTTTTCAGAAATTCAAAGGAAATTCATCAAAAGTTATTTGAAACTGGAGTTTAGCAGTTGAGAAGAATGACAACTCTTCTTTAAAATGTCCGAAAAAAAATAAACTGATAACTGGTCATGCATACACCAGATTTTGGAACGTGTGCAAAAATCTCAAAGTTACAAGTCTCAACCAAGGCTATTAAATAATGATGATGATCAAAAATCTCAGTTACCATTTGAAAACCAAGGCTATTGAAATAATATAAAATCTCAAAGTTACTAGTCTCAACCAATGCTATTTAAATAATTTTGTTATGACCCTATATTTTAATTACTTGTGTGGAAAATTTGAATCCTTTCTATTTCATTTTTGTATCATTGTGTTTTAATATGATGATTATTGTTCATGGGAACTGATATTTTCCTAAGAGTTTGTTTATTTAGAACGTAAATATGTTTCTCTGCTTTTATAAGAGTTTTGTTTATTTAAAACATAAATGATTCTAGGCTTTCACAAGAGTTGTTTACATAGCCAGTTTTAATAAACTAATGACATAAATGATTGGCTGCAGTCAAGGTCTTTTTTGAGTTTGTGTTTATATCTTGTACTAGGCATTGTCAGGTGATGAAATACCACATTTAATCAATGCGTGTGCAGCATGTGAATGACATCTCAATAGACATTGGTCCCTGTGAAACAATAAGTCATATAATATCTCTCATCTGTGTCATGGTCAATTATATATTATGCCTTGAGAAGATATATTTATTGTGCTGGATTAGAGTATTATAATATACCTTGAAGAAGAATGGTATATTTCCTTGTGCTGGAAAGAGTTAAATCTTCATTCCATCTATAAAGCTAAAGATGCACCTTGTTACACATGTTCCTTGACATATATATAGGAATTCATCTACCTTTGAAATAATAATTTAACCCATGGATAACTATACAATTGATTTAGGACAAAAACATTGTGAAATTCATTCTAAATTGGAACAGTACAAATTGTACATTCTAAATTGGAACAGTACAAATTGTGGTTCAACATGAAATTATGAACATTTGTGTAAAGACTTATTCTAATGTCATCATCCTCCATCTTGGAAACAACATGACTTTCAAACAAGAATTGTAACTTTTTATTACTAGGACTTGTATATTCACATTTCTAGGATAAATGTTTGGATGTTTATTCACAAACCATTAAGTCCTGTTTTACATTTTAACCTTTTTCAACGTGCTTTCTAGGGAAATAAAATTAATTTTGTTAAAACTTACCAAGATTGTTGATTCCACTATTTTATTCTGTTACTTTGAACTAGCCGATACACATAAAAATATGACGATCAAAACTATCAAATTTACCAGTCTCAACGAAGGCTACCAAAATAATAAAAAACTCAACCTTACCAGTCTCAACAAAGCTATTGAAATAAAATCATGATCAAAAATCTCCAAGCTACCAGTCTCAACCAAGGCTATTGAAATAAAATGATGATCAAAACGGTTGCAAAATAGTTCACTAACAAGGTGCAGTGTAAATATTATGTATTTTTCCCCAACAAATTGTTTTGCTTAGCTTCTTAACATCAACCTGCAGGAAATTTTATAGCAAAAAGTAAAATTTCACAGAGGTTTCCAGGATAATTTCATTGCATTCAAATTTCAACTGGATTCCAGTACATCCTTAAAAATGGGGGAACCCTGCAGCCTGAATAATACAAGGATCCTCATCCAATGACTTGTCCTCAATGGAAGGTTCAGAACCAAACCCAGCCTCTAAAGAATGGACTGTGATTACTGGAACTGGAACTAAATCAATTTCATTGATATCAGCATAAAGCAGTTAAAACAACTGTCTTGGTCTTATATCCCACTGTATTCTGTAGCTCAATTATTTATAAAACGTTTTCATTTGATAGTGTTGTATTCTTTTTGAAATGTTCCTTTGTTTGGATTTTAGCCCCTGGTAGCTTTCAAGCATCCAAATATCTCGACATGTTGGTGCTGGGAATTGGAAGAAACACATCAATATATATCGCATAGACAAAGAAGAGTTTTTATTTGAAGTACAACTATCTACTGAATGCAATATACATGCAAGTCATTTATCTTCTAATCTCAACCACATCCAAATAGTTCTTCAGAAACAATTCACCTTAATTTATTGTTCACATGTTTTAACTAGTTCTTGTAATATCATAAAACATACAGTTTTTCCATCAAATTAGAAATCTTTAAATATCTAACTGGCCAGATGGACTGGCTACTCATTTTCTGCCACAGTTCAGTGTGAAATTATCTGGTATCAGACTGCTGGGCTGGCAGCAATTTTTGCATGCCGATAACCTTGGGTCTTTTGGATAAATATGTATAAAAATACAGGAATAAATTTTTCTCCCCAGTGTACTCTTAAAATGAACATTGCAGTTAACTGTTTGATGTCAACAGCAGCATCACGATCACCGACAGTCTAGCAGTGACAGGCTGAACTTGGATCCAGGAGTCATCGGTTACATCGCCTACTTTAGTCTTTGATATGAGACTTATACCAATGGTCTGATGTGATTTCATGGCAGAGTAGTGTAAGATGATTGTCTTGTCATCACTAGCACCTTATAATGCATTTTCAAATCACACTATTGACTGAGAATGTTGCCAGTTACTTGCAGAAAATCAATGTTTCTACCCAGGTGGTCTTTGGTGCCAGGAAAGTACTTGGTGTTTTCAACAGTAAAACTAGCACTAAATACAAATTTTCTTTTGTAAAACCCAAAATAATCTACCTGCAGCCTGAGGTCTCATCTCTAAATGACCCTGGATGCTGGAAAGACCTAAAACACAAAATCAACCAGATTTCAGGTGCTTGCTTTTACTGGTCAACGTGTGTAGCATAACATGTGCTGAAAAATGTCATTAAACATCCACCTCCAACCAAGCCAAATCAAACAGCTAATCAAAAGCAACAGCAGCATGTGTGCTAGTTCATCATTTCTGCCACAGATGTATTAGCGTATCAATTTTGACTTTAGTGTCTTGAAATCTGTGAATATCATCAATAATGTTTTTCTAACATTTATCCAGTGACAATCTGTGTAAATGGATTTATGTTAGTAGCTTGCACTATCTTCTGGGGTAACCCTACAAGGCTGAGTCTAAGCCTTGAGTTGACTTGCATCACATGCCACTTAAAAGTTTACAATTTTAGCTCATACAAATTTATATTTTCTCAATAAAGGTCTATTGTTCTTACTAGACCTATCTATTATTACTTTTTCAGTCTACTTTTAGGACATTTGATGTTTTAATCTGAAAATGCCTAATTTTTGTTTTAATGAGGCAAACAGTTTGAGTAACTACTAGAATCAATAAAGCAAGAAATCAAATTATTCAAGTCTCTCTAGCAGAAACATAATTAAAATTTGCTAATGAATTTTCTGATCTCTAAATTCTGCAAGATATTTTTTCAACCATACTGTTTCAATGAACAGAATCACCAGAATGTACAGAAACAGATCATAAGAGATGCAATCACTAAAAAGGATGGCTACAATAAATTAAAGTCATCTTTTAAAGTAGTTTTATTCACTTATGTTTAGTTAAATGCACGTCCTCCCTTTGATATTACCTCTAACTTCACACATTAAAAGAGGTACACTTATGTTCATCATTGTTATTATTCCATACTTCTCCATTCCAGTTCATCATATCCATTCATAATGTTAATCTTCAATTAGCAGACAAGTTCCTGAATTTGTCACATGCTTAAAAAGCAAGTACATTGGACTCACAGTCAACATCTATTTCTCACTGAAAACATATTGGTATTTCCAGTAACATTTTCAAACCTCCAATAGATATAAATAAAAACATCTAAATCATTGCACCACAGTTATCATCAGCCAATAAATGCCAAATGAAATCATTATATGAAGACAAACTCCTTGGGATTCAGCCATTTTAAGTTTTCAAGATGGCTTATATTTTATGCATATATCTGTCAAATTTCCATGATGAATTTAAGGCCAAAAGCTTGTTCCAGAGTCCAATGTACCAATCAAATTTAGTTTAACCAAAACTCATATCATGCCATGTTATTCAAATGTGTCAATATTGCCCACTTGAAAAACAGTGTGGTAACAAGCACTACAACACTTTTACTGGCAGTGCAAAGTATGGCATGACAAGGGATAACAGCTGAATAAAACTTGAAGTGTGAGCACATTCTTTAGATACAACTCTGAAATAATTTGTGCGAGTTTTTGTTCATCACTGCTTTCAAAGTGCATGAATTTTTACAAATTTTGGAAAATCATGCTCCCTGGCAGCATTTCTGGCCTCTGTATGTTGATTTGCCATGAATTAAACTAAGAGAGAGGTATATACAATGTTAAATATATGGTCATAATATCCAGACAAAACCACCTGTAATTTATGACTTTCTTGATTCAACCCACAAAAGAAGTGAATTTTACTAACCAACTCTACACTGTCAGAATTAAAATAGTTTGGAACACAAATTCCTAAATTCCTATTGGTTGGGCCAGGTCACATGAACAGGCACTTTCAAAATAAATTGAGCAGTAACATCTGTCATGTTGTGAAATATAATAGAATGTGTATATAGAGAGGTCAGTCATTCCTATTTTGGAGTCATTCTTATTATTCATGTTTCTGTTGTAAGTCAGCAGAAGTGTTTTATCTCGTACTTACATATTTTTCAAAAGGAGAAACATTTGTTTGGACTGTTCAGTGGAAAGAGAAAGTGCTAATCTTTTACTATAATATTATTCTGGAACAAATGTACACAATTCAAATGAGTTCTGAACAACACCATTTTGAAGTCATGATTCTTGTCTGACATTTCCAGCTTTGAAATTTATATGGAAATTTTCATTCCTTTGGCATTTAATTAGGATAATTTTGGATTCACCTTGTAATACTGTATTTTCCTCTAAAATTTGTATTTTTAACTTTGATAATTAAATTATTTGTTAAGATTTGCAAAACTTGTTGGTTTTGCTTCTTTCTGTTGCTTAGTTTATGACTGTAGAGTTGTAACATACATAAAATTTAAGCTCAACACAAATATTGAAACAAACCGATGGTAAGGACCCAGAAAGAATATCTTAAAAGTGGCAAGGCTGTACATATGTACATGCTATAGTGAACTCTTGGGGCAGCAGTCTTTAACTTTATAAAAGTGAGCTAAAATGCGAGTAATACAAACCTCCAACATAATATCTATCACAGCTGTAGATCTGGCCGAAATTGGTTGATACAAGCTATCTATCACAATGGTTCGCAAGAAGTCTATCACAAGCTTACAGGCAGGATGACAGCTAAGAAAACCTAGTGAAAAAAAAAACATTAATGAGCAATACCAGACCAACCAGTCTGAAAACTAAGTTCTTGAAAGTGACAAAAAGAAAATCATTCCTTTTATATCATAGTGCTCATAATTATATATGAAAATTTACTTCATACAGAAATTACAGGAGTAACTTTTCTTTATTCACATTTTTGGTACCAAAATTTTCAGATATGTTCTGCCTCTTTTTGTACAGATCATAATCAACTATCTATATGAAATACAGTGAGAAAACAGAGAGAACATAATCTCATCTTTCAGCTGGATGATCATTAATGTTTACTGTAGTAACTTGTAGAAAATGTCAATTCACAGATTCTTCTTTGAAACAAAATAATGTGTCCATTGGATATGAATGCCCATTCAACTCTCTCTTAAAGAAGTTTGTATAAGCAGATATGAGCTTTCGCTTTGGCAGATTGTTCCTTTGCACATTTAAAAGAAAACTAATTTTCAAGTAAATTATGTTTCTGCAAGAATACTTACCCAATCACATTATATTTGAAATACTGGCCTACTACCTCTCAAATCCAGCCCTACTAAAAGAAGAATATCTTTTTCTGTCAGTCATATAGACAAAGGGCTATAACTCTTGCCCATTACCTCCCCTTACCACAGCCAGATGTTGCTAGGTTTTAGCTGAGCAATATACTAACAAGGATGCTCACATGGTTGAGTGGGTTAGTAATGTGATTAGGTAAGTAATCTCAAAGAAACATAATTTTAATACTTAAAAATTAGCTTTCTCCTTCAAAATATGCTCCACAATCACAATATGTTGGGAGAATAGGCAGTAGGAGAAGGGAATGCTGAGCGCCCAATCTCTACCTTGAGTATCCTTCTGGAGAATGATGGCTGAATTTCCCATTTGAACGATAACCCATTCTCCTATTTAGATAAGCAACACAGCCTAGGGTTACTTGATCTGTGATTAAAAGGATGTTTTTTTTTAAATCTTCTTGCCTATAAAATTTCATAGGTGAATCAAGCGAAGTTCATAGACTGTAATGTTTGAATAGGATCTCTTGGTCATCTGGGTTGCCACCAATGAACCTACCAGAGTCAAGGTTTACCTCTGGAGAGAAATCTTTGGGATGAAATCTCAAGAAGGTTGACTCTGCATGACAGGCAACAGCTTCTACTGTAATTCTGATTGAAACACGACATTAAAATGCGTAGCTCACAGACATCGCTCTTACTCCATGAGTAGTAATCTTCATGATGTGACTAGGATCATGAGAGACCACCAAGTATTCCAAGCTAATAATCCATTTCAGCCATGATTGCTTCAGGGCTTGTGATGAGATATCTTGTTTCCTGGCTTTTTCTGGAAGAGGCATTGGCACATGCTATACTGTCTGTGTCTCAAGTAGTGCATGAACGTGTGAACAGAATCTTGCATGCCACTCTTCTCAATCCAAGGAAGAGAGCAAGCATATGACAACTGATTAATGACAGATGGGATCCTACTATGACTAAGAAGCCTGGATGCATCACAAGGACCGCCAAACCATCCAATCTGAAGACAGTTCAGGTAGATAGAAAAGGCATGTTGCTTGTTCAACCTGCATGCTGATGCAAAAGATATCAGGAAACATGTTTTGTATGATAGTAACTGTTGCCAAGTGTGATCTAAAAGCTCAGATTGAGCCTATTAAAACCTAGGACAGATTCCATTTTGGAAATAAAGGATTATGGTTGACTGAGATCAGAATTGGCTGAAAGATCTAACAGATCTTTATCATGCCTGATATCACATCTACCACGATGCCAAAATATGTCTGATATCATGGAGACTTTGATGAAATTAGGGCCAACTGTCAGAGAGCCAGAGAAAGGATTGTGGTATTCAGAGGGAATATATTATGCTATGGCACTAGTCCCTGTTTCCATGTAAGCCTTGAGAGTGGAGGGTCTTTTTGCTCTCAAGATTCTCTCCACAACTGAAGGTTTAAATTTTTCATTTTGGAAGGAATGAGCCAAGCATGAAGAAGACAACCTGGGCTGGGCTGGGCTGGATTGTTTGTTTTTTGTGGTTTTTTTTATAATTTTAATATCTCTTTGACAATTTGAGTCATATCATTAGATGTCTGCAGTGTGGCATTTGCTACAGATGTCAAGCTCTGGGTCATCATGCCACAGACACGTATCAACATGTTCCACCTAGAAAAAATTATCCTGACACCAGGCCAACCAGTCCTAATGCTAACTTCTTAATGCTGAACACCAAATGAGGCAGCTGCTAGTACCATTTTTACATTATTAATATGACTTGGTCTGGGATTGGTCCTGCAACCTGCTGCATCAGTGGCATATGCTCTAACCACTTAGACACAAAGTGTAGCTTTGTTAAAATGCATCAAAGCATGATGATAATCTTACAAACACACTTTATGGAAATAATCTCTGCCAAGTTTCAACACATTTAACATTAATCATAAAAATGCATTTTAAGAATTTCAGGGCATAAATGCATCTTGTAAGCCCAACTCTATATGCCCATTTTATATTTATTATGGTGATGTAAATGTAAGCCTAACACTATATGCCCATTTCATATTTAATATGGAGATGTAAATGTAAGCCTAACACTATATGCCCATTTCATATTTAATATGGAGATGTAAATGCAAGCCTAACACTATATGCCCATTTCATATTATTGTGATGTAAATGTAAGCCTAATTCTATATGCCCATTTCATATTTATTATGGTGATATAAATGTAAGCCTAACACTATATGCCAATTTCATATTTATTATGGAGATGTAAATGTAAGCCTAACACTATATGCCCATTTCATATTTATTATGGTGATGTAAATGTAAGCCTAACACTATATGCCAATTTCATATTTATTATGGAGATGTAAATGTAAGCCTAACACTATATGCCAATTTCATATTTATTATGGTGATGTAAATGTAAGCCTAACACTATATGCCAATTTCATATTTATTATGGAGATGTAAATGTAAGCCTAACACTATATGCCCATTTCATATTTATTATGGTGATGTAAATGTAAGCCTAACACTATATGCCAATTTCATATTTATTATGGTGATGTAAATGTAAGCCTAACACTATATGCCCATTTCATATTTATTATGGTGATGTAAATGTAAGCCTAACACTATATGCCAATTTCATATTTATTATGGAGATGTAAATGTAAGCCTAACTCTATATGCCCATTTCATATTTATTATGGTGATGTAAATGTAAGCCTAACACTATATGCCCATTTCATATTTAATATGGAGATGTAAATGCAAGCCTAACACTATATGCCCATTTCATATTATTGTGATGTAAATGTAAGCCTAATTCTATATGCCCATTTCATATTTATTACGGAGATGTAAATGTAAGCCTAACACTATATGCCCATTTCATATTTATTATGGTGATGTAAATGCAAGCCTAACACTACATGCCCATTTCATATTTATTAGGAGATGTAAATGTAAGCCTAACACTATATGCCCATTTCATATTTATTAGGAGATGTAAATGTAAGCCTAACACTATATGCCCATTTCATATTTATTATGGAGATGTAAATGTAAGCCTAACACTATATGCCCATTTCATATTTATTAGGAGATGTAAATGTAAGCCTAACACTATATGCCCATTTCATATTTATTAGGAGATATAAATGTAAGCCTAACACTATATGCCCATTTCATATTTAATATGGAGATGTAAATGTAAGCCTAACTCTATATGCCCATTTCATATTTATTAGGAGATGTAAATGTAAGCCTAACACTATATGCCCATTTCATATTTATTATGGTGATGTAAATGTAAGCCTAACACTACATGCCCATTTCATATTTATTATGGTGATGTAAATGTAAGCCTAACACTATATGCCCATTTCATATTTATTAGGAGATGTAAATGTAAGCCTAACACTACATGCCCATTTCATATTTATTATGGAGATATAAAGAAACATTTTGCTGGCATAGTAGTTATTTAAACAGTATCACATTCCATATACACCACTCCCTCGATAACTCGCGCACAACGGGGGTCCATTAACATTGACTGTGTTCTAAGCGAGGGCGCGAGCTATCGAGGAACCTATAACAAACAACAAAACAAACGGTTCGACGTACACAGGCAAAAGTGGTGGGTGGGCTGGTTTGGCATGTTAGTGTTGAATACTCAATAATCGTGATATGATTAACTATGATTAAATATTTCTTCATAGCGGTGTACTTTGTTTACTTTTGTCATCACAGAGTAACATTAATTTCAGGATAAGTTACAAGATATTTAGGAGATCATCAAAACAATAATACACATGTTTTCCATTGGCTTAACACATGTATGATTTCGCACATTGTGTACTGTGTCACAAATGATTGTGTTGAATTGGATAAATTCTTGTTTGATCCAAAGTAGATTTTTTATACACAAGATCGACACCCATTTAAAAAAAAACAATGTCAATCAAACGACAGGTCAATTTGATTGCGGTAGAAGTAAAATGAATATTTTTTACAAGGGTTAGCCATTACCAACATCACTATAATGAGTCTACAAATTTAAAATAATGTAAATTAGAACACGATAATACTTGCAGTTTGTGACATGTTTGACAAATATCACTTCACATTTTCAAAACATCTGCTCATATTTTTTTTACTTTTTGATTTCTCTGCCGCCTCTGGTATTATTCTCTGAGCTGGTTTGGATAATTACATGCAGCTTTCTGCTTCACTGAGCCTATTAATCTTGACAATGAATTTTGTTTAATTCTATGTTGGTGCTTGAATCTCCAAAAGTGTTAAAAAAAATATATTAAAAATATCACATAAAAATGTGAAACCATTTTCGACTGGTCAAAAAAAATGAATTTTGAGAACGGTAATGACCTGATGAACTTATGCTACTATTGGCATGCTGCCTTTGATATTTTTTCTTGTACTTACCTTGCTTGATTTGATACAAAAGACATATTCAAAGTGATGAAACCACATATGTGTCTTTTAATTGATTTTTGTTTAATGCAACAATCACTTCCCCGAGCTGTTGATCAAAACAAAGCCGGCATTTATTTAGGTTCTAACAGAAATGCTCACGGGTTTTGGGTTTCGAGGTGACGGATGATTGACTTTTTTCATGTTTTCATAGAAGATAATATGTTGCAATTCTAGTGTTTACACTGAAGAGAAATTAAAGGATTAGAACGTGAATTTCACTTAACAAGACATTTAAGTGTTGTTTATTTTATTATCTGTTTTTGCTACCTCTTAGCATAATATTTTGTTGATCATGTTTCGCCAGAATGATTATTTACAGAGTATTAACTTTTTCTCTCAAAAATCCCCAAACATAATATGAGACGTCTAATTAGAACTTGAAAAGTTCATGATATGGAGTCTATCTTTACGGCAATAATCACCATTTCCGATGATATAATGAGCTACCGTATTTCATGTAATTTTTCGTACACAGTCCAATTATCAAAATAAAAATTATTTAAATGTATCATAATTATTTGTATAAATCTCTTTGTATTTGAAAAATTGCTTAAGTTATCGGACATAAAATTTTTACTAAGAAGATTTACGTTTGCAAAAAAGATCAAAAATACCGTATTCCCATTTTGTTTTTAAAAAATTAATGATTTATAATTATTTTTTGTGTATAAAAATTTGCATAATATACAGTTGGCAACAAGGTTCAATATACCAATTCTTATCGCATATTTTTTTTTCACATTTAACACATTTTAAATTATATTTCCTTTGAAAAAAATTGGGAGCCATGCCGGACACCGCGCGTTATAAGCGGGTTTGTGAGTTATCCGAGCGCGAGTTATCGAGGGAGTGGTGTATTTGCACAATCTGATAACCTGAGCAGTTATGTGTCACAATGAACCAATCAATGAAATAAATGTTTCTCATACACATGCTTTGCATTTATAAATATGAGTTTTGTTGTTGTTTTGGGGCTTAACGCCATTTTTCAGCACACGATAGGCTATACATGGAGGCCATTATTAATGATGGAGGAAGAAACCGGAAAATCCACGGAACGAGCCACCAACCCATGAGAAGCTAATGGCAAGCTTTCTCACATATCCACATTTGCCGAATCTTAGACTCAAACCCATGCTGATAGAGGTGAGATGGTAGTGATCCGTAACAGAGAGCGCTTTAGACCACTCAGACACTCAGGGACCCCTATAAATATGAGGTAGAATTTCACCAAAAAAAATTACTACTCACTAACCTTTTGTTTTGTCTTTATCAGGAGTCTTCACATACACCACTGACTCAGAATCAGGGAAGGGCTGAAAGTGAATTTAACACAATTCAGTGACCTTCAATAACTTATTAGTATTCTTAAATCTTAACTGAAATGTAATAGAAGGTAATGCTCTCAGAGTAAATAATATTGAAATATGAAAAGTAATAAAAAATAACCTTGAACTCCTTGCCCCATTTCAATGGTGATCTTGCCATTAGATTCAGTAGTGCAGTATGGGAATAATCTGGCAACCATCAACACTGACAAATGGTACTCTATTACAATGTACCTGATGATAAGCCATAGATTACCAGACATATTTGGTACACTGTAATTTTTTTATTTCTCAAGTTTACTTTTCTTTTACTGAGCATGTGGAAATGCTGCTTGAGGAATCTGCATAGCATGTGCAAAGACAGAACCCAGTTATGAATTTTGGTGTTTTGCTATAGAGCAGACTATATCTCATGGAAGTGGTTTTTTTTACATCTGGCTGTCAGAGTGTGACTGTCATTGTGTTAGATGTCTTCTTTTCTAATCTGAGCCAAAAGAAGTTGTATGAATTATGTATGACAACTCTATGGTCTTAAAATGATACCTGATGTGTAAAATGTTTGTATAGGTCAGTTGGTTAAAACATTTTGCTTTTAATGCAAAGGTTGTGAGTTCAAAATCACCTGTGGCCACAAAATAATTTTATATTCTTGTTTTATTTCATTCTACATTAGCAAAGATATCTCTTTTATTTGCAAAAACAAAGGTCCATTATTTGGTTCATAATTAAAACCTTTGAGTTTGAGTGATGCTATATTATAAATTTAGTCCTCACTGAGTAATATGTACAGAAAAGTAGTGGTCATGGGCATGACTTTAAAAGAAAAAATGGGTTACTAAAGGTATAAACCCAAAAAATTCAAAAGGGCCTGGCCAATCAGATTACTTTAAATCAGAAAGACAAAAGAAAAATCCAATTATTCCCAAATAATCGTAGTAGTACAGACACAAACCCTAATAATTAAGGTTCTGAATAAACTTGAGTGGAAATTCAGATTAAATCCAATGCTGTAGGTGTTGATGTGACTGATGACCCATGTCATCTTGATGAGCTAACAGTCTTTTATTGGATCATAACACTACCATCCAAAATTAAATATATTTTTGAAATTTCAGTATAAATGTCAAGTCTTCATTTCAAAGAATGTTATTTTTGAAGAGCACTTTGTATTTCTAGAAAAGAAATTACTTGAATTAAATAATTTGTATAAATAAAATTCCAGTCCAAATGAATTTCTGTACATGAATTTCTGTACACAACAATAGCACAACTGATTCTGCAAAGGTCTGAAAACAAGAATAATTTTTGCAGTAACAAAATTAAATAGTCCCCTAACTGATCTCAGTTCACAATGGCTACCTAATGAAACATAACCTTCTAGACGTTTTTTTAATATTTAAAAAAATAAAATCTAAGTTATAATTAGCAGATCTGTTACTAAAATTATGATACAGAATATGGAATATTTTTCAGGTAGGCTAGGTATATGTGTATGGGAATTCCAACAATCTGAACCCAGACCCAAATAATGTGTTTACTTTTATTAATATGACCCTAATATTAATCCCACACACAGAATATTTTAGTCATGTATTAGTTGTTTACAGAATTTTAAAAATAAAATCAATAATTCTGGTGAAGTAGAAAATTATTTTGATATTGGACACGGTCAAGTCCAACATACAACATTCATTTCAAAAACATCAAATTAAATTTTTTTTAAATTTAAAAACCAAACAAAACAATTAAAGTAAATATGGTTCATATTTGAAATTAGTGGACTTGAGTTCAGTTTTATATTATGAAGCAATGTTGTGTAGATGTGCGCTAGTGTTTTATTTTCAACAATTACAACTACGACTGATTATGTATAATTTATGTCATATGGTTATTGGTGATATGTGTGGGTCTTTTAGTCATAATGTCAACCTTCATAATACATCTTAGCTTGTTGTTAACTAATAATTAATGGGATGTTGTTATATTGTTACATTTTGACATGGCATGTTTCAGACTTGTTAAACCGTACATCTATATTTCATTCATGTATTGTTGGAATTCATACATATGGGAGTAGTATATACTGATTAGTGTTCTTGGGTATTATTGTAGAATGCATCTATATTTACTAAGATGAGTGGTAGTACCAGTAAAACAGTTTACTGTCATATTTTTTTTCCAGTAGTATATACCACATACTTTATTACTGTACAGGTACATCGCAGTTTCCATCAGTAAGAAATATATGAAAACTGCTCAGGAATCTTTTTACAATTTAATGATATAAGCATTTTGCTTTTATTTTTCATGATAAAATAGTTCAATATATTAACTTTCTTTTTACAAAATGATTGTTCCACACCCAACCTGGAACTACTTTACAAATTGAAATATTGCAGCCATTAATTACAGTTAGTTGAGGTTGACAAAATCCTTTACAATAGGTTCTCATATGAAGCTAGTGTTTCCAACTGACACCAAATACAATAAACTGGGAGAGACCAAGTACTTTGCCACTGAAATCTTGTGTTTAAAGCTTAACAATCCAGACAAAGAAAGAAGATTTGTAAAGTCATGCCTGGATTCAAGGCATGGTTATACATGCCTCCACATTTGGAAAAAAACTTTATCTATATTTAATTTGACACTTAAATGGTGCTTGACTAGCAACTAATGGACAGTAAATATGGCTACATCATTTGATCTTCACATAAGTTTGCTATCTGCCAAAAAATGCTGAATTCTGGGTACAATGTTAAACACAATGGTTGAAGAAATCAGACAGAAAAAGCTTATTGAACAATATGCCAATTTGATGTCATTTCCTGCCACAGCAAATATACATTCCACAAAATAACTCATCCAAAAAAATCAAAATCTAACTATCATTTCTGTTTCTGAGTATCTGACTGCTAAAATCTGACACAGTGATACATAATTACTTAAAATAATCATTTTAGTACTGACTATTATGTTTCACAATGAATATTGTCAATGGTGTGAGACAACAGATTTGTACACTTTAATACATGTCATATCACTGAACATATAATTTTTTTGTTTTTCTTGGACCGCATTATGGCCTCAATGGGCTCAAAGCTTAGCTTCATTACACTTTTCATATTACTCTGAAATTATTATGCTAGCAATTAATATAGTTTAGCACATTTTAGAGTCAGTAGTGTAGAATGATAATGCTAGCAATCAATATAATTTAGCACATTTTAGAGTCAGTAGTGTAGAATGATAATGCTAGCAATCAATATAATTTAGCACATTTTAGAGTCAGTAGTGTAGAATGATAATGCTAGCAATTAATATATTTTAGCACATTTAGAGTCAGTAGTGTAGAATGATAATGCTAGCAATCAATATATTTTACCACATTTTAGCATCAGTAGTGTAGAATGATAATAACTGTCACCGTAATGTTTGGTCTCAATGTAAATAAAGACAGAAATGTAGCTCTCAATCTCTATGCTAGCACTGTATATATCACACACATGATAGTTAACACCGACTTACAGTGCATTATGGGGAAACACAGAACACATTAAAGGCTAATGCTGTATTTGTATGCAAAATTGTTTGCTCTGACCTTGAAAATTACTTGTCCTGGGTAGTTACCTCCTTGATAGATTTGAGAGAAGGTAGAGAAAATCACTGCAGCCACTATCTGACCATAATGAATGTACAGTAAGCAGTTCACTATGATCTTTAAATTCTTTATCTAGAGTGACAGCCTTTCTGATGTCCTCAATGCAGTATAAGAGTCAAGATGTTAATTCTGACCCTTACCTTTTAATATACATTTATATTATTTAGTTCACACTGACCATATAGCCATCATCTGGGATGGTAAATGTCTGTCAGAGAAGGCACAAGAATTTTGAGATACCTTGTGTATGCACAGTTAGTTCACACTTACCTTGAACTCTTCATCTGGGGTGGTGACATCTCCATCTGAGTCAGCTGTGTAGTATGGAAAGAGTGTAGCAGCAAGAGCTGTGATGAAGTCATGCTGGGTGGCCAGAAGCATAAAGTCTGATTGGTTGTGGTAGAGGAAAAGCAAGAACTGAATCAGTGTTACTGGTTGCTCCAGGGTCTCACTGTCTGAGTCCTACAATATATAAACACTTTTAAAGATTTTGTTGATAAAGGATTAGGAATACCATACAATCTGCAACCAGAATAAAATTTCTGTTAATTCTGACCTATATAGAAAAAGGCTAAAATAATCCAGAACTTTGAATACAATTCAAAAGTTAATGTTATCTGAACAAATAAAAAGTTGATGTTACTCATGCATATCATACAAACAAAATTCCTATTCTCAGCAAAATAATACATAGGATATAGTCCGCTCCTCCAGTCTAACTTTTGCCCTTTTTAAACTTTTAAAACCTTCACAAATATACATCTTTCTGTGTCTGCATAGGACCTATGAAGTTTTGTGTCCCTTGAGTATGCATATAATGTGTGGATTATATGTTTGATCTTAACAGACATAGAGATCAGGATGCCAAATGATCACTTTGATCTAATGACTAATTTCACACACATGCTTTTTCACCTCACTTCCACTGAGATTACTCTAATTGATCATTATTGATACATTTTGGGAAGTAAACTGAGACTTATTTCATTTGGATAAACATTAAACTCCATAATTAACTTATAGGCATCTTGATGATATGACAAATTTCTTCATTATCCCTACCACCATCCTATTTCAAAACAGGCCAGTATATTTATTTTGAGTTTAAAAAATTTAACAACTTAAACTAGGTGAAAGGACTATGTCCTAGATTTCATTTTACTGGGATGATTTTATCCTGAGGGGATCTTGTTCTACATTCTTATCTATATCTGTATAGACTTGACCTATTCAGTGTGGTAACCATAAGAAAAATAATCTGCTTAGTTTCTTCTGTTTTTGTTGGCTTCATGGTAATTTTTTACACAATATTGGCTATAACATGCCGAAGAAATAGGAAACACAGAGGCAGCTGACCCTAGTTGGCCTGGGTGGGTAATAAACCTTCAATCCTTGGATTACAAGTCTAACACTCTACTTAGCTAAAACAGCTGAGAAAATGTTCAGTACTGCTGTAGTAGAAGCAAATCATGGTTAGTATGAAAATCCGAACTAAAACATTATCCGTTATACAAGAAAATTCAGTTATACTTTTGGTTTGTATCCTTTCTACATTGGCATGATCATTGTGTGTTTTTTGGAATTTCACCATAGGTTTAACAATTTGAGTCATACTGCTATGATGTCTGCAGTGTGGCAGTTTACAGTGATGCCTAGCACTGTGGCATCATGCTGAAGACATGTAGCATCATGTCCCACCCAGTCACATTATCCTGACACCAGGCCGACCAGTTCTAACACTAACCTCTTATTGCTGAGTGCTAATCAAGACAGATGTTAGTGCAATTTTTGTGTCTTTGGTATGACTTAGCAGAAGTTTGAACTCTCAAACTCACACATCAAAATATGATCACCAAAACTGTTCAATTTATGAACACTGATTTGTGACAGTTACATATATTGCTATTGCTAATCATCAAAGTCAATCACAGAACCAAAACTTGTTCAAATTAGTGCAACAATTTTTTAAATATAAATAAACAAAAGCTGCCAACATGTGTTTGTGGCTCAAGGATGTTGTTAGACACAAATCAATTCACCAGTAACAGTTATTAATTAGTGGACATTTACAATGGATATTAAGACATGAAGACATAAAGCTTTTACCAATAAAGACAAGAATGAAGTCCTGGACCGGACTAAGTCTATTCTTCAAATTTGTCAGATTAGAAACATGATTCACTTTGTGAAGAGCAAACATAACAGTAACAGTAGGCATAAAAAAAATCAGATTTAAAAAAATATAAATAAAACAAAAGTATGATGATTAAGAGATAAGAAAATTTTAGTAGAATGAAATTTATATATTATTTATTGAACTTGGGATACACAGAACCATAAAATCTTTCATTGAATAATTTTGCTAAATTTTGTTTTGCATTGAATTCAGATACATATTGATATTGATCAGTGACAAAATTATTAAATAGTTTAAATCTGTGCATATTTTCTATGGAATTAAATGTGTTGTGGATTCATCACATGATTAGATCGGCAGGTGAGTACATGGTGTTGACATTCTCTGTGCAATACATCAAAGACATAAGTAGTATACACATATGTACCAAGGACTGTTTTTCTTTACAAAGTAACATATTATATATGCAATCTCTTTTTCTCACTACATGTGTTTTTCTCATTTGATTTAAGATGATAACTGTGCCAATGAAGTACCCACTTTCATTTCCAACCCCCACCCCAGCCTGCCCTTATTTGGGAACATGCATATGTTTCTTCAGCTAATTGACTTGGTTGCTTATAATATGGTTCAGTTTATAATATGATCATGTACTAGAGACTCCGAAAATTATGTTTTAGTAGGGTCACACTATTATTCAAAAGCTGTTTCTTAAGTACTGAAAGAAACATACATGGAGTATGTAATGTATATATATATATATATATATATATATATATATATATATATATATATATATATATATATATAGATAACATACATACATACATACATACATACATACATACATACATATATATATATATATATATATATATATATACACACACACTCACATATCATTTAGGCTAATTAAATTACAATTATTTTAAAAAAATCCAAGACATGCAATCCTGGCTGAATCCAATGCATATTAGAACAATTTTAATCAATTATTATTTGTTATGTGATAAGTTTTATATATATATATATATATATATATATATATATATATATATATATAGATAGATAGATAGATAGATAGATAGATAGATACACACATACACACACATGTTCATGACTATTAACACACATTTGTCATCAAAAATTATGTAGTGGGTATTTAGTTTAAAAAATTTAATATAAAAACATTCAAAGCAGATATCTAAAGTTATAAAAAAGTTAGAAAATACCTAATTAATAATGAACTGGAAAATGTGAAATTTATGGTTCCAGATTTGTTGCTGCTTTAGTGTTAGCATTATTCTTCCATAATCAAATGGTTTCCTCTCAACTAATGATTTATAAAACTCATTTTAAGTTGCAGACTAATTTACAAAAAAAGAATTTTACCAAACAAAAATCTCTCCTTTTATTCAGCTGTTTTCAATTAAGTTCACTTGCTACTTGAAAAACATAACACTTAATTAGCATGCATTTCTGGTGAAGTCAAATAACTCTTTAAGTGTACAGCAAAGTCTGTTGATAAAAATTTTATTTGACCAGGTCTCCAAGCAAGTTCTGAAGGATGGTAATAAAAGTTATCTGCTGTAGCTAGTATCTTTTCTTTTAATTTGGGCCTAAGCATTTAATATTTTGCTCTAGTTTTGTCATGTCAATTAGACAAGTGTCTATTAGCCCTGACCCTGGCATTATTACAAGTTTAGAAGATAAGCATAAACATCACTGTTTTATGGCTACAAGTGTTTATACAATTGGGAAAACATGCTGACCAAATAATGACACCTTTATAGACTGTCCTAAACTAAATCCAATAAAGCCACCACTTTATAGTAGATCTCAATGTCACTATTGACCCAATTCAATAACTCTTCAAGTTCTCTATTTATTTTCATCATTTCTTCTTCTGCCTCAAGCAAACGTTCACTCACCTGAACGTCAAGGTCTTAAATAGAAAAACACAAAAAAGACCATTAAAGACTCTTCTTCATAAACATGCTATTGTCTAGCTTGCTGAAGCAATTCATTTTCAGTGACTCTAACCATTTCTGCAAAGGATTTACAATAAAATTTTCCACTTAGATGGCATTTAAAAAGATTGCTGGTTTCACTAAAAAAAATTAAAATGTGAAATTATACCGGGGACTTAGAAAATTCCAAAACAAGGTGAATTTAAATACTGAAATATTTCAGAGAAATTTGTATCCCAGATGAGCACCCTACTTTCTATTAAAACTACATAGGAAATAAAAAAGTGAAAAACAAGCTTTTTAAAACTCAATAAAATTATTTTTCCCTAAAATACAAAGTGAAAATGTAAAAAAGGGAACTTACAGTATTGTGAATTAAATCCTAAATAATCTTAGAATTACACACAAAAGTCATAATGATTAAACTTTAGTGTAAATCTAAATTAAATCCAATTCTGAATTGTTTATGTGGCTGAGGTGGTCCAGATAGTGGTGATGTGTCAACAGTCTTTTGTTAGATCACAATAATATAATCTAAGAATACATCCTTATTTGAAATTTCACAATAAATTCAAGTATCCATTTCCAATAATGTTATTTTTGAACACTATATTTCCAGGGAAGAATCACTTGAATTAAATAATTTGAATTAACAAAGCACAAATGACTAATTTTCAAATAAACAAGATTAATATTTTAAACTAAAATGTAAAAAGAGACCACAGAAAATAGTCAAAGATACATTGGTCTAAAAGGATCTTAGTTATAATTAGAATGTCCATCACAACATGACACATAGTCTAGCTATAAAAATACAACATGACACATAGTCTAGCTATGAAAATACAACATGACACATAGTCTAGCTATAAAAATACAATGTCCTTGACTCAACTTAGGATACAGGTCATCACTCAGAAGAAAAAAGATGTACAAAGTTTTCTCTGATTTTGGATAAGGTCAGCAGCTATATACAACGTTACCTTATCCATAATATATAATACAAAATTTTTAAAAGTTTAAAACTGGCTAACAAACAATGCAAATTAAATATAAATAACAGACTTGACTGCAATGTTACATTATTTTTGAATCTGCAAATGCACCAGATTCATCATATTTTCCCATCACAGTCTTTGATTAATTGAGATGTGTTTCTCCGTCTCTTCTCTCTCTCCCTATCAATGTTAAAAATGTGATGTGATTATGATTTTTAATGTAGCTTTAACAATTTTTCAGTCATATCGCTATGATGTCTGCAGTGTGGCAGTTTATAGTGATGTCTAGCACTGGGGCATCATGCTGCAGACATGTAGCATGATGTCGAACCCTGTCCCATAATCCTGACACCAGACCGACAAGTTCTAACACTGAACTCTTAATGCTGAGCATCAAGCAATGCAGATGTTAGTACCATTTTTGTAAGTCTTTGGTATGACTCAACTGGTGATTGAACCCACGACCTCCCACATCCAAGGCGGACACTCTAACTACTAGGCTACCGGATCGGCTATGTTAAAAATGTATTCAAATAAATTAGGACAAGAGTAATGCATGGGAAATATTTTATTTTGCATTTCATAACTTGGATAATTACTGAAGGCAGTAGAGTTTAGCTGTTCTCTAACTGCCAAAACCTTGTAGTTGAATACCGTTTCTTAGGATCCATCCCTACCTTATTCAGAATAAAATGATTTACAATTGTCTCATCACAGAAATATTTCAGTGACCCCTAATACAACAGTAACTGCAATCCCATACATGATATATCATAGCATTACAAGATACCTCCATATAATAGTGTCCATTTCATACGGTGGGTATGACCAAGGATACAATTACATTATGAAATAGTAATACAATATATAATGTACCCAAATACAGTGTACTCCATTGTAACACAGTACTTTTTATAAAGCTGGTTTGATCATTAATCATATTAAAACATGTAACAGTAATAATATTTATCAAATACCTCAGCATAATGTACCCCATAATAATACAGTCCATAGATTGTTATAATCATAGATTCTAGTTCTAATGCTAATACACACAGTTTAGTGTACCCCAATACAAGATGACCTCACTTAAAAAACAGTAACCTTTCCCTGAACAGAACCATAACAAAGAATCACTATCTACAAACTTTCGGCCATTATCTCATTGTTACAGTTACTGATCAGAAACTTAAAGTTTCATGGATGGATGGAAAGATAGTGAAACTAAATGTGAATATTATGTCACTTGCTATGAACTAAAGTGACAAGTAAACTATAATGTATAGCATTTCAATGAAATGTATTTCACCATGACAGTGTCCTGAATTATGCAATTAAATAAAGAATCTCTCTTTCTCTCTCTCTGTCTCTCTCTTTTCTGCAAAGACTTGCACAGTCCAGGTTATCTCAGATATACCTGATTCAGTATGTGTCTGACCATGGCCAAAATAACTAGAGCTGCCTCAGAACACAGGTCTATCTTGGTTTCCTTGGCAATGATGGCAGCTGGTTTACTGGAGGGAGCGCCAAATATCACAGTCCAAACAGCATCCAGGTTCAGCTATAAATCCGATATACAAGAAATTTTAATGACAGATAGTGTAAAATGCTTCAAATGTAGTTATCATTTTCCTAGACAACAAAAACAAACTTTGTTCCAGTAAAATATGTTTCTTCAATAATTCTTACCCAATCATAATACCTTTGAATAAATACTACTACTCTGCAAAATCAGACCTACTCTGCAAATCCAGCCATCCCACAAAGCTAAAATGTTATCTGCCTACATAGGCAGCCATTATGTGGATTGATCTCCTCTTGATACAGGGATTTGATTCCATGAATATTTCCGTAACTAGCGAAGCCAAGTGACCACTCTCTAAATGGATGCAGCGAATCTGGGAAAATGTGTATAATTATTGGGTAAGTATGTGTATAATTATTGGGTAAGTATGTTAAGAGAAACTTATTTTACTAAAACAAATTGGCTTCTATTTCTTCTTTTCTATCTGATCATAATACATTATGAGACTAGGTAAGAGATGGAGGGAGATATATGCTCTTACCCCACAGAGGCCATCAGTATCCTCTTAGTTATGTGATGTGGTTTCTAGATAATCACTTGGCTGGGTAGCAGGTGTACTCCCTCCTATATTATATTTGTGTAATATATTTGAGGAACAAACTGGACTCGAGATTACTCACCTGGCTGATATCTGCTCAACTGTCAAAAGCAGCAGCAGTTGGCTAAAAAAATCTGGAAGTTTAGGATGCTCTGTGCAGATGCTGTGTAGAAACTTTTTCCAATGTTATTGATTACATGCATTATGAAAACAGTTGTTTTAAGATTTCTCCAGTTTTTAATACCTTCATCTATGTTTAGGGACACATTAAAATAATTAAATATTGAAAGGGCTCTATGACAGGATGCTTTTTGTTAGTATTGGTCAAATTTGGTTTAGAAAGTTTTTGACATCACATTTTGTAAATATTGTTTGATTTTAGTTATGGCGACCACATATGACCCTTCAAGTTAGGACACTCTGATTTGACCAAATTTGGCCATGTCAGATGGGTGCACTGCATCATTTGTAAAAATTTTGAACTCTGACCTTAATTCAGTAATCAGATATGAAACAAGTTTTTTTTTTTTAAATTATTCATTCTAAGAGTAAGATTCATTTTGTGGAATCAAGACCATACCTAGAGTACGTTCTAATTAGCATGTAACAAAAAATATTCTAGGTGTTCTAGAAGGTGACCACATGACCCTCATATGTGGAATTTTCATTACATTACACCTGGATATGCCATAAAAGAGCAGTTAAAATAAAAAATGAAATGTTCAATAGAAATATCACTTTATTATCATTTTCCATTTGAAAGAACAAGATCCAAACAGATATGTTTGGTCTAATCCACATATAACTTTATGGGTTGAGTGGAAATGGCATTCAAGGGATAATAATCATTCTTTTTTTTAAAAACTGTTATCATAGGTGTGTTTTCCATACTGCTCATGCAAACAATATGCTCATGTAAAATGTATGGGTGATGGATAACATCCAATCCTTATACCTTTAGTATAAGGACACACCTTGATGGATAACATCCAATTCTTATACCTTTAGTATAAGGACACCTCTTACATAGTGATATATGATTGCCAGACACTATAAGACTGTGCAGCAGCTTCCTACCTGCTTTTCTGTAAATGACTCTTGGGGAACACGCTGCCCCAGTAGGAGTGCCATAAGAATGAAGTAGACCTCCATAACACCTATGTGGCGTGGCATCCACCACTGCAGAACAGTGAACCCAGGGACATGGCAGATCTCACGGTTGACCTCCTGTTGATGATCTGATTTTCCCTGCACTTGCAGGTTAAACCCTGAAATTTATGGAGATTGTGAAATAGTTTGCATGTAAACCCTAAAATCTGCAGAACCACTGAATAGTACACATGTTGATAAAAAAGCATATATTCCAAGTTTGATCAAATCATATCAGACATACAGCATCATAATTTTTTTTTATACATTATTAGTCTATGAATTTTCAAGCTAGGGATTGTTATAAACATTTCATAACACCTTAATAATGTGTATTACACACTTGTGTAAAGAGTCTTGATGAAATGTGATGAGACAGCTTAAACATTTTAAAATGAAATAATAATAATAATAATAATAATAATAATAATAATAATAATAATAATAATAACAACAACAAAAACCAAGTTGGTGAAAAGATTTTATTTTTTTTTCACTGGTGAGGGTAAATGTAAAGTATTGACATATTTGAATCTTAATCAATCAATCAATTAATCAATTAATTAATTAAATAATTAATCATAAATATTATCAGTGCAGGTTTTTTGGGAATACCATCTGAATCATCTACACTATCAGTTTTTCTGGGAATATCATCTGAATCATCTACACTATCAGTTTTTCTGGGAATACCATCTGAATCATCTACACTATCAGTTGAAGTAGTTTTTGTGTTCTTAACAAGCTTAATTTATTTGAAATATTAACCAACTAGTTGTACTTCATAAACTGCTTCATGTATTTCAAATGTCTGATAATACTCACTTCGGGGTTTCCCCCTTTATACTTGTCAACCAATTAAACAAAGTTCAAGGCAAGTGTCAGAGTAAACATTCAGTCAAACATAATAAGAACTGGTCTATACAATGTTGGATTCATAAAATGTGTCAGTCATATTTTTCTTCTCTGTTAATGCAATAATATGGTTTTGGAATTAACTTTTTGAATACTGGAATTGTTGCTAAAGTTACTCGTTTTCATACAGAATATATTTTTCACCATTTTTTACCAGATTACAGTAGCATTTCAAAGTAATGGAAGGGATGGGGTTGGATGTTACATATGTTAATATATTTATAGGTTACTACTTGGCATTAAATAGTTTTACTAATTTTTATTGCTTTGTCCGATAACACACATTGACTGATAATACCCCGATTGATGTTATATGTTTTAGAACTTAAAGTATATCAAAATGTTTTACTGTCATCTTTTGCTTTGAAGGGATGGATTTATGAGATGCAAGAAGGACTCCAAAACTAATTTGATCAAGTAATGTGTATAAGAATAAAAGTTTTCTGTCTGTTGGCATAATAAATGTACCAAGATAAAAGGTCATGTACTAACAGAAACAATAATTCCTGACATACTATAATTTCTTTGCTATCTTTGCAAAAGGTGTCTGATAATAAATTCATTCTGGATTCACTGACAAGCCATGTTAAATGGCATTTAATTAATGTTACCTAGCACAGCACCTCCTCCCACTCCCTCTCCTCTTCCTCCACCTCCCTGTTTCAAGACAGTGTCAATATCTTTAAGCCAGCCACCACCATGACTACCCTCACGGAATCGAGACATTGCCTGTGAGTTCTTCAGTAACATCGCCAGAAGCTTCAGTGCTCTAATGATAGTACTGTTATGAAGATGACCTTGTACAAACAGCAACAACCAATCAAAGCCCAACACACGTTGCAGATCCTCACAAAACCTGCCAACATAAATGCTGTATATGTTACATGGCTTTCAAATTCTTAACACTGCCAAAACTGAGAATGAAAAAAATGCATCTTGCTAACTGCTAGACAAAACAAAATAATTAAAAAATAATAGAAGAATAGTTTTATTATACATATCCATTCTAAAGGCATTCCTAACAGGAGGCCCAGGTGTGGTCTGAGAGTGCTCACTTGTCTGATGTCTGGTCAATAAATATGGGTCCCCCACACCTACTTTCAGAGCAGAGAGAACAATTGAGTAGGGGGACTTTGTTGAGGGTTACAATATTATTATAAGGTGAAGGGCTGTTCCAGTTAAACATACATGGTACCCTGAGAAGACAGTTTTTAAAAAATATATGCCAGGGTACTTCAATTTCACCAAGTTAAATAAGCACCTTTCTATATGGAAGTGAGACATGGAGCACCTACATGAGGCAAGAGCATTGACTCAACTCCTTCCATATATGGTGCCTAAAATGCATCCTGAAAATCAGCTGGCAAGACCACGTCCCACACAGCGAGATCTTTCAGCATTCAAGCATCCCCAGCATGTACTCCCTGCTGAGCAAACGCCACATTCAATGGTTGGAATGCATCCGACGCATGGAGGATGGGAGGCTGCCAAATGACATCCTATATGGACAGCTGGCAACTGCCACCAGAAGAGTTAGCCGATTCCTCACTCCACTTCAATGATGTGTGAATGAAGGACATGAAGGCATGTGGCATTTCACCCCACAGCTGGGAAGTGCAGGCCAAGGACTGAGGCACCTGGAGACTGATGGTAAGCAACGGTATATCAGTCGCTGATGTGAGGAGAGGCCAGCTGGCCATAGACAAATGTGAGAAAGAAGAGTGCAGCAGCAATCCAAGCAACTCAAGACTTCCCAGTACGTCTGCAACAATGGCAATAAGGAATGTCATTTACGCATCGGCCTACACAACCACAATAGACAGACAACACTCCAAGGGCGCTACTCACATGGTCTCCCAACACTCAGCTGCAATGATAAATGTTAAAATTATAAGATATTTCTAAACTGCATCTATGGGTGAGTACCCCATTTTAAAAGTGCCTTCCCTGGATCCCATGTATGTTTCAATGGAAAAGCCCTAATTTAAAAGAAGCATTTAATTGATTTTGGACCACTTCTTTGATTATAAATATATAAGGTTGCAAACTGAAACTAATTTACTGTACTACACACTCACACATCTTAATATTCTTCAGTTTATTTACTGTTTCAGATTTTAGCTGACAGATGTTTGAAACTCCATAGATGCAAAAGGAAATCTTAGAGTAAAACAGAAAACTCCTTTCTATATTTTCATTTAGGACCAACCAGATTTCAGAACAAATCTTTCAATGAAAACCCCCTGATGATATGACTATTAATTCTGCAGCAGCAACAATGATAAGAGCTGTTCCATTAAAACATACATGGGACTGGGAGAAGGCAGCTTTGAAACTTAGTAGCCAACCATATATATGATTTAGGCTTTTCAGGACCCACCAATAGAATTTATTTAACAATAAAATCACCCACTAATAGAATTGGGGGAATATATTAACACATTCATCACTATGAACCGAAAAATCGGTCCAGGGGAAGTAAGTCTGTAAACACTATGGACTGACTTTTCAGTCTGTGGCAGTGTTCATCTTTAATACCAGACTAGATAACTTCAGGGTACTTCTAATAACTTCCATTTTGTAAGGTGGGGCTCTACAGTTTCGTATTTAGCATAGGGTTAGAATTTTAAAGAAAAAGTTTCTCCGGGTTTTCTTCACTAGTTATACTGGCTATTTAAAAGGGACATTGTATATCTTAGGTATTATTTAAAGAACCTTTAAAATCCTGTATTTTGATGTATGATTGATGGGTATAATATGGGTCAGAGAGTATACAGCTTGGCCTTACTCCATATGTGCACCTTTCAAAAAAGTGCTTGCTCTACTTGCTCAATTTCACTTCTCGAACTTCAGAGGTAAATTGTAAAAAATAGAGCCGATAACTTTTTTTTACATTTTATGTATTTGGTTACGGATCACTGCCATCTCACTTCTGTCTGGGTGAGTTCGAGTCCAGACTCTACTAACGTGGGTAAGTGAGAAAGCCTGCCAGTAGCTTCTCGTGGGTCGGTGGTTCTTCCCTGAGTTTTCCAGGGTTCTTCCTCCACCATTAATACCGGCCGTCATGTATAGCCTATCTTGTGCTGAAAAATGGCGTTAAACCCTACAACAACAACAACAACAACTTTGGTAAACAGCATTCAAGATTATAGTTTTAAATCTTATGTGCATTTCTGTAGGACTATCTCTTGCAGACCAGCCCCAGTCAAGTCATCATGTTTATGTTAGTCTTAGTGTACATTGACTGTCCATTGCCAAATTACAGATAGCCAAAGTGTTTCAATATAAAATACAAACCTAAATCTTGTTTTCAGAACAAGTTAACATTTCTGGTGAGCATATTTAATGGAAATTTGGCTGCAAAATTAGGCTTTGTTAAGTATGTGCATTTCTGGCTGAGTCAAAAACTGGCACATTTGAGTGATGACTGGTGCTTATAAAAATGATTAGGACTATGTAAAGAGTACTTAACATGCCTAGGTGTATACTGCAAAAGCTTGACATGCAGGATTGCTACAGTGTCTACATTCTACTTTACTCTTGTCTTTGTCCAAAACATTTAGCACATCTGAAATGGTATTAGCAAAGACAGTCACTCCTCTGCCTTAAATGCCATTTTACAACTACTCTTTATTCCTGTTTGTAGGAGATGACAAATATGATAGACAAGGGCACTATATACTGATCTATTCTACTAAGTTATGATTGGTTCTGTGTGCCTTATTATTTCTAGCTGGGAAGTGCTCTAAACAATACTTCAACAAAGCATTCAATATAACATCTTTATTTCAATATATATTACCAAATGATTTCTTACATCATTGTTAAAATGTTGTGTTCCAATCTTTAACAGGATAAAGACAATAAACTGTCCAAACTTCACTTAAGAAATTCAGTTTGTCAAGAATGTGAATGACCACTTGCAATTTGAGAGCAAGTAAAGTTAACCAACAAACTTTGAACAAAACAGTGTTCATTACAACTCCATCTAAAACATTTACTTGACACAAGCAGTGTTGATCCCAACCCTTGTATCTAAATCCACATTGCCATCTTATAGATCACCAATGCATGTACCAAGATCACGACAACAGGCTTGTGGCAGCAAATGTGACTTCAAAAACTGAATGCTCTTGATAATTGACATGTTGGTACAACAATGACAAATGCTCAATCTGAAATTCTATAAACATCAGTAAACAGTACCTATAAATAGCAAAAATTCATCTCTGAACATGTACTCTGGTAAATTCAACTACTGAAACAAAGATAACAGAAATAACAATAAAACCAGTAAATATTTCTTCTTTTGACATTTTTTTATCATGACAATTTTAAGTGATTCATCATGTCAAAATTGAAAGTAGATCTTTTAAAAATGTCAAATCTTTCAGGGAATTCCCTTCATACATCTTAATGCTTTAGGCTCACAGAGGTAGATGCCTGTAAAATAAGAAAAGAACTGATAAGCACTATTAAAAAAATTTAAACTATATGAGATAACCCATAAGACACACATACTTAAATCCTGAACATAATGGTAATGGTCACTAATGTTGTAATTGTGTTTCATGTTGTGATACCAAAATGTGACCCCAAATTTCAGAAGTGAAAATATTGAAATACAAAATAAATAACTTTTCAATATAATTTATCTACATGTGACATAACATTTCAGGTTACAAGCTGAATGGGATTTAAAACAATCTGCTGTTGAAGGAAACTGTTGATACCCTTGTATTACAAACATGAATCCCCTCAACAACTGGATTTGATAGTGCAATCAGAGTAATACAGACTTTTGTTGAGGTACATACACAAACTTTCATTGTAAAATTTTTAACAGGAAATCTTTCGAAAGAAACTTGTTGATATTTTGTACAATTTAGTAACATTACCTAAATAAAACAACTACTGTTTCACTTTGTACCTGTTGGCTACTTTCTGGATTACTCCATTCTGTATCAAGTACTTAACTCTATTTGGTGGACTTTTTAAGAGAAGCACTTGTGTCATTGATGGCAGTTTCTTCCTCAGTAGCATCATTGATGGCAGTCTCTTCCTCAGTAACCTTAAGTTCATCGTTTCTCTGTTTTTTTATCAACATGAATAGAAGACGATTTGTAGTAAAGTTACCAATTGGTCCACCCACCACAATGTTGCTTGATAAAACAATACTGACACTATCTAGTATTTCTGTCTGAAGAATAAAAAAAATGACATCTAGGTTATGATAGAAGCAGCAGCTATATTTTGAAACTTTTAAAAAAAAAGTAATTCAAAGGGAAACATTCTACTAACCAATAAAAATGGGAATCTGAGATAAAACCATTTCCTGAATTTAATTGTTGAGTGCGTAAACTACTTGCTTATTTAGTGATTCAATACCAGGGCATAGTAATAAAGTGCCTTGTTCATGTTGGCATTGATTCTGGATGGGCAGGGGTAAAGTACTTTTGAGCTCGTGTATGTGTGAGTGTGTGTGCAACAGAGATATAATAGCTTGGTGCAAGGACATGTCCAGTGATTAAATAAATACTGTAAGAAATTACCCATTATCAAAATAGTTATGGTCCAAAATGGTGCAAAATTACTATTCAGTTTCTGACAGTAATATTTTGTACTATGTAAAATACACTGTATAATAATTTTGTAAAAACAAAATAATACAAATTTCACACAGCCTAACAGTAACATAAAACAAACAAATGACAATGTCTCATTGCTGGCCTAATAAGAGTTATTATTCCAGGTAAGAAAAAGAAGCTGTAAATTTCGTACATTTAAAAGAATTTTTTTTAAACCCCACCAGGGTGGACCTTTTCTAACCCCTCTTCAGTGTGAATGTACACATTTGCTTAGTACCTCCTTCAAACACTGTCAATTTGTCTGCATTTAAAAAAAAAGGAAGTTTCTTTAGTAAGATGGTCTCCATATCTGCATAATCAAGTCTCTGTTTTCACTAATTCCATACAATTTTTATTTGTCCATTATTTCTAAACATATTAAAACTGTACATTCAAATATTGGATGCAGATGACACAGTTCTGACTACCACAAATCATCCATCCTGAAACCCAGAAAAGGGAACATGTGCCAATCTAGTTGCTTACAATTAACTTATTAGTTATATCATGGGCTAATCTAGTTGCTTACAATTAACTTATTAGTTATATCATGGGCTAATCTAGTTGCTTACAATTAACTTATTAGTTATATCATGGGCTAATCTAGTTGCTTACAATTAACTTATTAGTTATATCATGGGCTAATCTAGTTGCTTACAATTAACTTATTAATTATATCATGGGCTAATCTAGTTGCTTACAATTAACTTATTAGTTATATCATGGGCTAATCTAGTTGCTTACAATTAACATATTAGTTATATATGTAATATTAAAAAAAAAGTACAAGTGAAGACACTTATCTCCCTTATCACACAACTTGTATGGCCATGATCAGACCCACTTAATATGCAACTGCAGTACACTGAATGGATGACTGCCCTCTCATTGGCAAATTGAAAATGAACTTATTTATAACTTCTCTTCGTAAGGGGCTACAAACAAATTGGAAAGTGTGCAAATACTATCAGTTGTTTCTTGTTGGCTATGGAAAATAGTTGTTTTGTAACATTAATAAAGTTTTTGTTATTAGGAGTGTATATACTACTCGGACTTATCCTCACCCACACATATATTCAAACACCCCCCCCAAATGTGTACAAACAAAATGTATAGTCCTCAACAAAACAAAGTTTAATCCAAAGCCAACATAAGATTCACATTGTAATTAACTCATGTGAAAAATAACCACTATAAATGACCACACATCAACTCCAAAATGACCACTATAAATGACCACACATCAACTCCAAAATGACCACTAGTGCATTCATCATGAAAATTATGTGAATAGGAAGCAACAATATATATTTTGGAGATGAGGAACATACCACAAAATGGTGTACTGTCCAAATATTTATCAATGTGACATGCACATAGCAAAATCTAAAAATAAATGTTTACTTGAACTTGCAACCGGTAACACTGTACTTAAATTTTTTGGAGAAAATGAGATGACTGGATACTAGCAGTAAGTAATAATCATCTACTTGTATACATGCCACATGCAACTACATTGTTAATAAATACTTAATGGTTATGACCACCAGCAATAAAAAAAGCACTGTTACCTATTACAGGGTTCCTGCAGACTTAACAAAAACAAATTCCATGACTTTTACAAAACTTTTCCAGGGCCATTTCATAAAACTCAAGGACCTTGCATTGTCAAGTAAATGAATATAAAGAATGACATCTTTCAATCTAAAATAACAAATAAGTTAACAAAAAATATTTTTAATATGTACATTTTAAATTTGCCTGGGCTAGCACACTTTGACTTTATGTAGTAATACATGTCATAATCCAATGTTCAATGTAATTTGTATTCAAAAGAAAAAAGAAAACAATTCTATGCAGTCTTTGTATGTGTTCCTATTTACAATATTAACAAAACATTACTTTCCAGTTGCTTTCTTTTATTTAGTGAACTACAGTGGAAATCATGTGATACTTCCATTAGGGGAACTTACTCTTGTTATATGAATTGAAACCATTTATCAATAGTAATTTTATCATTTTATTTAATCTGTAATCAGTGCTATATGAAATTTTAAGTATCATTTTATTTAACTCCATTGTCACAAATTCCATGACTTTTCCAAAACTTTGCAAGGTTTTGACAAATTCCATAACTTTTCAAAGCCCTTGAAATTTATTTTTAAAATTCCAAAACTTTTCCAGGATTCCATGACCTGCAGGAACCCTGCTATTAAGAATCTGAAATCATTGAAAAACTCCCAACACATTTTGACTTAGATTACCAAAATTGGTTTCAAGACAATTTTTTCATTTTTGTTCTATAACTTAAAACTTCCTTTCCATATACTGACAGTTCTGAGATTTCTTTTAAACTGTCACAATACTTAAACAAAATGCAACCAAATCCATAAAACTAGTTCATTAAAATTATCACACAAGATGCTTCATGCAAACATACAACAGTAATGCCATTCCAACTTTAAAGTTCCATCAATCAGAGTTTTCCTCTGATACCCATTAAATTGTCAAATTTTGTCAAGCTGTATTCCAAAACATCGAAATTATCTATTGGAACTGGACTTGGATTGATTACATGTTGGAGTTAAAATATCCAATGGAGACTCCTATACACACATGCATTCATTTCTGCCCCTTCAATCAATTAACTAACGCAAAATCAGACTCTCATCGACTCTGTGCATGTCTGTCATCTTGAGTTAATTGGATGAAGACAAGTATGTGGTACAATGCCAATGGTTTTTAACTAACAAAAATGAATCTATGACAACAACATGATTTAAATAAACGAAATGTCCCTAGTCTTTTAACAAATTCTGATTAGCTTGATGAAAAAATAACAGAACTTACCTCTAAGGCTGTCAATTATTTCACTAGGCTTTGCTTTCTCAACCAAAAAACCGACTTCTTTCCCAGTCAAAAATATGTTTCACCACCATGACTGTCACAATACGGCTACATTCAGCTCTCTTCGCAGCGTGCATCGTATCTGACTGATGCAAACCAAGTCTCACAAGACAAAAATCAATGTGGTCACAGAGTTTATACTTTAATTTAAAGGTATATTTATTATAAAATCTGTCAGTTTTTCCTATGTTTGAGAAAATAATGACATAGATTTTCACTTTGTTTGTGATTAGTAAAACTACAAATGCAGGACATGTGGTAGGCTTTCCCCGACCTATTTATAGCTGAATATGAC
The DNA here is from genome assembly GCA_016746295.1 of Potamilus streckersoni. NCBI lineage: Eukaryota > Metazoa > Mollusca > Bivalvia > Unionida > Unionidae > Potamilus > Potamilus streckersoni. Next base: position 288,624 of record JAEAOA010001772.1, on the reverse strand, counting down.
AACATTTTATAGTCTTTTGTCTGTTTAAAGGAAATAGGCCTTCTCTTGATGGGAACAAATACGGTGTGCTTAACATAACATACAAATTTAATAATTACACATCTAAAGTTGAAGTTTTTGATTATGTTTAGCTTGCACTTTTAGAAAGACCTACAGATTCAGTTATTTCAACCACATATAGATGTGATTTTATTGAATAAATAACCTGGGTCAGAAGCAATTTTGAATCCTAACCACTGTGGCAGATATGTTTTAAAAGTGCTGTCCCCCGGGTCCCATGTATATTTTAATGGAACAGACCTAACAAGATTTACAAGATGTGGTTGCCTTATTAGAATCAGATTAACAGGATTTTCATATAGGGTTATAATAAATGAACATAAAAGTACTTGTCTACCTATGGACCAGAAAATAACCTAAAATCATTGTAAAACTGTGTGGATTCAAGGATTAAAGGATTAAAAGATTAAAGATGCTTATGCAGCAACGTAAAACATTACATGGATTTGTTTGGTAGAATCAGTTTGGTGTTGGTGTTTAAAGTTTGTTTACATGGATATCATAAGAGTGTGAGCATAAGTAATTAAGAAAGAACTTTGGACAAAATTAGTATCTCCAAGTTATACTGGAGTAAATTTCTAAAATATTTGGATATACCTGAATTCAACAGACCCGGCTCCTCAAATGAAACCTAACACCAAATATTCTGTGTATACAGCAGAATAACTTTCCTCGAGTTCAGAATATATGTACCATTTTGTTACGTGAAATGTGAGCACATGAAGTACAGTGGTGCATTCCCATTCTCCTGAAGCATTAGAATTTGAACGAATTATACCATATATATTCACTAACAAGTCAATGTTTTATTTACCAGAAAGTCAATGCAGAATAGGTCAATTTTATTAGTAAGAAATACCTAAAAATGTGTGTAAATCTTGGGGTAATAATAGAAAAACTGGAAGCTTGCAGTTTGCATGAAATGTTGTCAGTTCAAATATCTGTTTGCTTTCATATCATTATTCCCATCAATAAATACATATATTAGTGTGCACTGTGTTTATTTTGGTATTTGTTACACAAGACCTCTATTTGATTTTTAATAATTTGAAATTCAATCTTACTACAAGGTGAAGCATCCATGAATGTTGACATGGGTGTATACTGCTTCCAATTTCATGCATTTTACAAAGTTTGATTTGCTTTATAAAGACTGTTTGATTTTTATTTGTCTTTTTCATAAATCAGATCTACTTTACAAGTGATATTTTTAGAATTATCTTCCAGTGCACATGGGCCAATAAGCCTATAGCTGTAAAGGCAGCACCCACTTTGTTTCCACAGTTGATAATTATTTGATGCAAATTTGATACCAGTCCTACAACTCCCTGTGTGCATCTGACCCTAACTTGCAAAGGCAGCATATGCTTTGCTTTCCTAGCTGACAACCCTTTCATCAAGCCATACATTTTTCAAACTTACTCAGCACCAGGTAAAGGCCTATAAACAGAGGATGCTTATTAGAATTTTCTCTCAACACCTGTTTAGCTGTGGCATATCCTTCAGAAGCTCTCACAGACTGTATGATCAAAGTGTCAATCAGAGAGCCCAGTCTACATATAGACATGGATGACAGTAAAGATACGGAATCTGAGTCAATGACTCTAGCGATCACATGACAAAATGAGTACTTCAAAACTTTATTTTGTAACTCGAACAATCATGATGTTTTCTTGGGCTTTAAAACTGATATCATTAGGCAGTGACATTTATAGGAAACTGAATCACAAAGTGTGGAGCTTACTTCCACTGTTAATTTTGCAAGATGTTTGGAATTAACATATTACAGGATATTCTTAATCAGATTATGCTGGACTACTATTATTATAATGGTATGTTACCTATAACCAATTTCAAGAATTTCTCACATAAATGGAATTAAAAGGTCAAAAACACGGTTGATTTCCATGGATTAAATAAATATGGACAAAATGAGTGGGACATCATATCATGTCTGCAGCATGATGCCCAAGTGGTAGACATTACTCTAAGCTGTCACCCTGCAGACATTGTAGTGATATAACTGAATATTTTTTAAATCGACATTAAAAATCTAAATCACAAATCACACACACAAAATGTAAGTTGTCAAATACATGTTACATATACCTCTGAATTATATAATTACATTCTATCCACCCAGTTTGGCTTTTTTTATTTTTCCAAAGTGCAACTGTGACTCAATTATGACAAGTCACCCCTTTCAAATGGAACTGATCTGTAAACTATATTTTGCCTTTTGCAACGATAATAATATGGGGGAAGTGGCAATTTATAGTCATGTTATTAGCAACTATAAATGATACTAAACTAATACATAAACTAAAATGTACATGAATACTGGCTACCTGTACATTTTCTTACGACTCTGTATTTAAATTACATGCATGTTAAAATTTGAATTCTTCTAATTCTTTTTTTTATTTTTATTTTATTTTTATCATTAAATTTAATTATTATTAGTATTATTATTGTTATGATTATGATTATGTTAGAACCATCATATTTATTTAAAACATAAATGTGACTCATGTAAGCACAACTTTTGTATGATTGATTTTCATTGCTAGTAAACAGTCTGGAAAAGCTATGTAAATGATTAGCTGTGACCATATCAGTACATATGTATGGTTTTGTAATACCTGAGTAAGATTTCGAAATCACACATGTCCTTCATGCATGTGTACTTGAAATGATGTCTGTAAAGAAATATTCAGTCATAGTCTTAGTTGTAGTAGTCATGGTCATAGTTTACAAGCGCTGACATCTTATAGACTTTTAAATACTTTAAAAGGTATTTCTTTGCTGGAAACAGTATTTCATGTATATGAGTAACAACATGTGTATTGTTAGTTTCAGTAGCTGTATTTCATTTACTTTCTAAATAATTATCTTCCCTGGAGAATAACAATAGTGGCTTTGGACAAAGACATTGGCTGAAATTATTTCTAAATTGGAACAATACAAATTGTGCTTCACAGTGAAAATTCTGGACATTTTGTGTTAGCCTTCATTTGATGTCATCATCCACCATCTTGGACCAGAACTGAGATTCAGACTGTATCAATTTAGAACTGTTTATTCACAGAACTTAGGTGTTATCACAACTTTAGAACAAATTTTTCAACCTTCTTCATAAATCTTTAATTTTGTTTTATACATTTACCTTTTCTCCATGTTTTCTAGGGAAATAAATTATTGTCAAAATTTACAAAGCTTGTTGTCTTCACTTCTTTTTTGTGTTACTTTAAACGAGCCAATATGTAACAATTTATCAGAGGTGCAATCAACATCAAAACATTCTGACTGCATGGAGATTTAAAGAGAATTAAGATGAACCATCAAGCCAACTTCTTGTTGCATCCCATTCTAAGCTTTTGCATTCAATAGATGCATGATAGGACCATTTTCTTTCATAATGGATGTATTTTGAATCCTGAATGCAAACTTTCTTGCTAAAATAAATATTGTACTTACTGAGCATTAAAAACTTTTGGTGATGGACTGAGAAGTCTATATACAACATCTATAAGACAATTGCGCATTTGGATTTTATATGCTGAGGATGTATTCCTGTCTTCAACTGAAATAAACAAAATGGGGAAAATAGTACTTGCTGACATTTTATGCCTTCTATTATAAAATCATCTATCCAGCAAAATGCATTTCTAGAAGTTCAATATTCATTGTTAATACATTGATTTCAATAATTTGGTAAAACTTCCTCCAGCAAGACTTGTGGGCATCTTCATGAACAAAATACAATAATGATCTGATTTGCAATAACATTTAATGACAAGGTCAGATAGTATGAATCACATGTCCAAAGAAAAAAATATGCACACAATACACAGCCTCTTGATCATTACTGTCCAAAACGATAAAGGCATAATTAAAATACACTGTCTATTGTTCATTACTGTCCAAAATAATAAAGGCATAATTAAAATACACTGTCTCTTGTTCATTACTGTCCAAAATAATAAGGGCATAATTAATATACACTGCCTCTTGTTCATTACTGTCCAAAATAATAAGGGCATAATTAATATACACTTCCTCTTGTTCATTACTGTCCAAAAAAATAAAGGCATAATTAATATACACTGCCCCTTGATCATTACTGTCAAAAACGATAAAGGCATAATTAAAATACACTGTCTCTTGTTCATTACTGTCCAAAATAATAAAGACATAATTAAAATACACTGCCTCTTGATCATTACTGTCCAAAATAATAAGGGCATAATTAATATACACTGCATCTTGATCATTACTGTCCAAAATAATAAGGGTATAATTAAAATACACCGTCTCTTGATCATTACTGTCCAAAACAATAAAGGCATAATTAAAATACACTGCCTCTTGATCATTACTGTCCAAAATAATAAGGGCATAATTAACATACACTGCATCTTGATCATTACTGTCCAAAATAATAAGGGCATAATTAATATACACTGCCTCTTGATCATTACTGTCCAAAATAATAAGGGCATAATTAATATACACTGCCTCTTGATCATTACTGTCCAAAATAATAAGGGCATAATTAATATACACTGCATCTAGATCATTACTGTCCAAAATAATAAGGGCATAATTAATATACACTGCCTCTTCATCATTACTGTCCAAAACAATAAAGGCATAATTAATATACACTGCATCTTGATCATTACTGTCCAAAATAATAAGGGCATAATTAATATTCACTGCCTCTTCATCATTACTGTCCAAAACAATAAAGGCATAATTAATATACACTGCATCTTGATCATTACTGTCCAAAATAATAAGGGCATAATTAATATACACTGCCTCTTCATCATTACTGTCCAAAACAATAAAGGCATAATTAAAATACACTGCCTCTTGTTCATTACTGTCCAAAACAATAAAGGCATAATTAAAATACACTTCCTCTTGATCATTACTGTCCAAAACAATAAAGGCATAATTAAAATACACTGCCTCTTGATCATTACTGTCCAAAATAATAAAGGCATAATTAATATACACTGCCTCTTGATCATTACTGTCCAAAATAATAAAGGCATAATTAATATACACTGCCTCTTGATCATTACTGTCCAAAACAATAAAGGCATAATTAAAATACACTGCCTCTTGATCATTACTGTCCAAAACAATAAAGGCATAATTAAAATACACTGCCTCTTGATCATTACTGTCCAAAACAATAAAGGCATAATTAAAATACACTGCCTCTTGTTCATTACTGTCCAAAATAATAAAGGCATAATTAAAATACACTGCATCTTGATCATTACTATCCAAGACAATAAAGGCATAATTAAAATACACTGCCTCTTGTTCATTACTGTCCAAAATAATAAAGGCATAATTAATATACACTGCCTCTTGATCATTACTGTCCAAAACAATAAAGGCATAATTAAAATACACTGCCTCTTGTTCATTACTGTCCAAAACAATAAAGGCATAATTAAAATACACTGCCCCTTGTTCATTACTGTCCAAAATAATAAGGGCATAATTAATATACACTGCATCTTGATCATTACTGTCAAAAACGATAAGGGCATAATTAAAATACACTGCATCTTGATTGTAATCTTGATGATAAATCCGAAAATGGTTTTAAAAGTGGCAACCCTGCTGACCAATCAATAAATGGATCACATTCTTTCAAAATTGCTCAAGATCTTCATGATATAAAACCATTTTCCAATTTAGATCAAATTAGATCAACTTCTGGAGTCATAATAAGGTAATCCAATAACCTCAGAAATGTGCGTATTTCAAGTCTAAAGATGGGTCCAGTAACAGATTTGTAAATAAATTATGTTTTCCCAAGGATACTTACCCAAGCATATCAAGTTACGAATATGAGCCTACAACATCACAAATCCAGCATTACTAAAAGATGAAAATTGTCTCTATTTCAATAAACAAAGGGCAATAATTATTGCCCATTACCTCCCCTTGAAACCACTAGGTGTCACTAGTTTTTAGCTGAGTAAGATACTAACATCAACGCTCATATGGCATGGTGGTTGGAGGGTTTTCAATTAGGGTAACTGGGTACTTACAATTTTGCTTTCTCCTTCAAATACCTTTCCCAACCACATGAGGTCAGGAGAATAATAGTAAGAAGGGATGCTGAAGAACAGCTGGATTCACCATATGAACAATAATAAGTTCTCCAGATTACATAACCAACACAGCCTGGGGTTACATGACCTGTGATCCAAACAAAGTTAAAAAAATAAATATTGAAATCTTCTTACCTGAATAATTTCACCGCCAATACAGCAAGCTAACTGGCAGTGTTGCTTGATCTAGTTGGGTTTGGTAGCCATCTGTGCTGCCGCTACTGGACCAACCAGATTCAAGATTTGCCTCTGAAACACTAAATCTCTGAGATGAATGCACAAGAAGGTTTACTCTGCATGCCAGCCAACAACTTTTATTATATCTCGGATTGATACATTGCATCTGAACGCGAGGCTCGCAGAGATGGCTTGAAGCTTCCGATCAGAAATCTTCATGAGGTGACTCTAATCTAGTGAAGAGATGTTAGAGTACACCAAGAGTACAATCCATTTCAGAAATGAAGCAGGAGCTTGAGGGGTGATATCCTGTGCTCTGGCTCACACCAGACTTCACACTAGATCTAAAGAACAAGGACTTGTCCCATCTGGGATGGGCAATCAGAATCATCTTGCCATCCTGACTCTGTAACTTCTGGATTAGTTTTGGTTTCAGAACCAAGGGAGGGGAGGCAAATTCCCCAAACCCCACCCAAATGATTGATAGTATATTCATGGCACAAGCTTTAGGGACTGAAACTGGAGATACAAAGGTGGGTAGCTTTGGATTCCACCTCATTGCAATGAGGCCGATCATCAGATGCACCCATAGTTCACACAAATCTGTGTAATGACTGATTTGTAAGTTTATTGCTGCATGAGCATAGAAACTTCTAAAGGAGAACAAAAGATGTCAGGTGACATAGCAGTGTTACAGATAGGTCACTACCACATAGATGTTGGACCTAATGAGAACCTATTTTCTTGTCTGAGAGTCGATCTATTCAAGAAGTGAAAGGCATTGATAAGAGTGTTCATTTCTAGGATATTGATGTGTAGAGACTTCCCCTCCAACTACCATGTTTTGCTGACAGTACTACTAAAGGTTGGCAACAGGCAGGTACCCCAACTGTGCATACTAGCATTAATAACCACTATTTTTTCCGCTTAGGACTTCTCCAGCTGGATTACAATGGTCATCCAACCTAGGTTGCAGCACTGACGCAGGAATAATCAAATCTCAAGCATGATCATTGCTGTTTGATCAAGGGGAGTTGAAAAGTGGCACCATTGTGGTCACAATGTCTGCATAAAAAGAGAGCTAGAAGGGGCATGTTGCCCATGGTACAGATAGATGGATGGAGCTGTCACTATAATCCTTATAGATCATAGTTGGCTGGACCAATTCAATCAAAAGGTCCCTAAATGATCAGTAACAGCTGGACAACCAGTGACAGTGCAGTTTTTGTTATGCATTTGATCCAATGGATGCTCAGACATGCGGAGGTACTTACACCCACTTGGCTGCCTAAATTTGGGAAACACTGCCCCAATGGGGCAGAGCTGGCTGGGCTGTCTTCTCAAAAGGTTCATATGCTGGATGGTTAGTAACTATGGAGTGGTCTAAGTAATCTGATAAGAACCATATGCACCCTGACTTACAAGCTTGGACATGAGGCTTTAGCCCACAGGACTGCCTAAAATTGGTGAATACTCCCCCAATGCATTGGCAATACCAACAATGAAATATAGATTGTTTTCCCTAACATATTCCATCTTTCTTTCCCTTCAATGCCAAAAGGACTATGGATTTGAGCATGCATTCTATGCATTTAATAAACATTTCTCCAGAAATGACACAAGAAGAGAACAAAACAGATTAGCATATCAATAAGTGACTATTTAACTAAATGCAAAGATTAGCTAATTAATATGTGACTAAATAGCTAATATGGAAGCCAAGTATTACAGACACTGCATATCACAGACTGTGTATATTTAGTACAAACAAGCCTAGAGTCACATAGACTTCTATGCTCTGAATTTGCATAAATTTGAATGACATTCTGCTTAAGCAGCACAAAAAGACAAAGCAAAACATAAATTAGTAATTAATCAAAGTTACTAACTCGCTAAAAGAAATATATTCCCCGTCACTGACAAAGGAATAAAAAATGTCAGTATCATATTCAAAACTTGTAGACTATGCTTTGAACTTGTGCATTTCAAGTATTTAGTTGACCATTCTACTGCAATTAAACAAGGGAAACACAAAGTATAATTTAGCAATGCAGTATGATGAAAACTTGCCAAAACCAATTTCATTACAAATGGGGCAAGCTAAATAAAAGGCTAATTGCACTAACTCACTATGACCTTACAGATGTCAAGGCTAGCATGGTCAGACATTGTCTAAAAAGACAAAGCACTAAAGGGTATAAAATCACTCAAATTTGGCAGACATTGTGAAAAGAATGTATAAAACCTGCAGCAGAATGTTTATGCCACACAACAAATCCAATTAAAACACACAAATGGCTTGGATTGTCTGCATGCGAATAAACTATATGATGTTACCCAAGACAGCAATGAAACTAAAAACAACAAACATCTGGTGGTGCCAGTTAATTTTCTTCTTATAGGACACACGGTACTAATTGTATTGAAAAATGGGAACCAGCCTAGAAATGGGTGAACATTAAATATAGTATATATGGGTTTGGCTGACCAGGATTGGTTAATAATGTATGTTATGTTGTAGTAAAAAGAATCTATTAAGACATTATCCTAGTTGAAAGTGAATAAAAATAGAGACATTTACTGATGGAACTTCAGTCCTTTAAAAGACTTGAGTTTGGAACTCATTACTGAAATTAACACCTGACTCTTTGGTGCGGAATTGAAAGCACATGTTTCAAACATGCAGGAACAGAAAATGCTGTGGCTCATATCCTTTCCTCTACACAGAAGCTGACATCCAGGTTTCATCTATACTGATAAATATAGGTTTGGTTATCAACACTCAAAAATTTTAAGTTATTGAATTTTTAATATCATTGTGTTTGCATAGTTTTACTATGGGAACCAAATTAGTACCGTGATTCCTTTAGGACTGCTGAATTGGTGAGGTAACTAGCTAATATTCCTAGTGTAATGTGATTTGGGAATGTATTTGAAAGAGAAATATGGTTTCCAAAATGGCAACAAGCTCAATCAGTCTGATGCAAGATCAATTTATTAATATTTGTTATCAAGCTTGTAAAGATCATGATGACATAAGCATATATTCCAAGTCTTATCAAAATCAGGTAAGCAACAGGGCCATCAGAGTGGTAAAAAGCTCAGCCAATTACATGCATGATCAGCTCATTGATATGTCAATGATCACAACCATTAGTTGATATCTTTATGATACAAGCATATGACTAAAATCAGATCAGAATCAGAACTTTGAATTAGTAACAAGGTCAGCTAATTAGATACAAGCTCATCTCATCAAAGTGAATGGTGTTGTTATCAAAACCCAATGCAAGATCTTGATGATACAAGCCCATACTACAAGATCACATCCAAAATACAGCTTCCTGATGCATATCGTATTCAGCCAATCTGACACAATGCCACATAATTTGTATGCATGGATTTCACTTCCAAAATACAGCTTCCTGATGCATAACGTATTCAGCCAATCTGACACAAGGCCACATAATTTGTATGCATGGATTTCACTTCCAAAATACAGCTTCCTGATGCATAACGTATTCAGCCAATCTGACACAATGCCACATAATTTGTATGCATGGATTTCACTTCCAAAATACAGCTTCCTGATGCATAACGTATTCAGCCAATCTGACACAAGGCCACATAATTTGTATGCATGGATTTCACTTCCAAAATACAGCTTCCTGATGCATAACATATTCAGCCAATCTGACACAAGGCCACCTAATTTGTATGCATGGATTTCACTTCCAAAATACAGCTTCCTGATGCATAACGTATTCAGCCAATCTGACACAAGGCCACATAATTTGTATGCATGGATTTCACTTCCAATCAAACTTGCTGAAGATCTTAATGACATAAGTATATACTTCAAGTTTCATCATGATTGTATGAGAAACGTGGCTTCCACAGTGGTAACAAGCCATATGACTATCTAATGAATGCATAACACAAAATTTATTACTGATGATGATCAAATCACCTTACCATAATCTTACTTAGCCCTATGACCATGTGACTTTTAAAAAAAAGCTGCTCTCAATATCAGTTGTGTACATTTTACCTTTTGAGATTATCTGAACTCATTAACCCCATATTACAACTTTATGATCTTAAAATTTAATACATATTATCTCCCTAAAATACAAAGTGAAACTGCAAAAGAAAAGTAACTTACAGTATTGTGAATTAAATCCCAAGTAATCTTAGAATTACAGACCCAAGTCCTAACAATCAAAGTTCTGAATAAACTTTAGTGAACATCTAAATGAAATCCAATGCTGGAAGTATTGATGTGTCTGTGGTGGCACATGTAGTGTGTAGTGTGATGAGCCAACAGTATTTTGCTGGACTACAATAATACAATCCTATAATATATCCTTATTTTAAATTTCACTATAAATTCAAGTCTCTATTTCCATAAAACAATAATTTGGATGAGCACTTTGTATTTCCAGTGAATAATTAATTTGAATAAAATTCCATCCCAAATGAATTTTTGGACACAACAATAACACAATTGATTCTGCTCAGATTTTAAAGCATGAATAAATTTTCCAGTAACAAGATTATATTATCCTCTACCTGACCTCAGATCACAATTCCAAAAACCTAGGCATATAAATAAATAAATATGTTTGCTTCTAATAATAATGATCCTAATATTATACTCATACTCACAGTGAATATATTGGCTATGTATTAGTAGTTTACATAATAAAAAACATCAATGATTCTAGTCAAGTAGAAAAATAACTTGATATTGGACAAGGTCAAGTCCAACATACAATTTTTCAAAGGATACAATGAAATATATATATATGTAAATTAAATATAACATCCATGTGCCATGCTTATGAGTCATGAGGATGTAACCTACTTTTGAGCTCTGTACTGTCAATATCATGCAAAAGATACACTAAAACAGGTGATATTACAGAAAAATAGATGTAGCTCTACAATATCAATTAAGGGCTGTTCCATTTAAATAGACATGGTACCCTTGGAAGGCGGTTTTTTAAAAATATATACCAGGGTACTTAGATTTCATAGTTCATATTAAATTTATAAAAAAAATCAAAACTGTATCTATAAGTGAGTACCCCAATTAAATATGTCTTCCCTTGGTCCCATGTATGTTTTAATGGAATAGCTCTAATGTAGACTTTCTACTCACATTACAAAACAAAAAGAGAAATCCTAATTTCTGAGACCAAATTATTTGAAGCTAAAAGTTACCCATCATCAAAACTGGAGTTTGTGTCTGGATTTTAGAATTTCTGGCCGAAAGCAGACCGGTCCTACCAGCATACGGTTGTGTGAACCTTTGTAAAAGGTTTAAAATATTTGAGATTGTGACTAAACAGTGGCCAAAACACAAAAATTATAGGTCTAAAAGTCCAATCTTTTTCCCCTTCAGCATAAGCATGAAAAACCAATCAATCCAAAACAACAAATTTAACACAACTAGACATCCAGCTAAATGAAAATCTCCTGCAAGCAGATGTATCTGGATGTAATCAAAGTAACCCAAAAATGTGTTTCTAGCCACCATTTCAGGCAAAAATGACACAATCAACAGGGGTAAATGAGGAGTACACAATTTCTAGTACTTATGTGTGAGAAAGTATGAAGAAATTTTCTTCAAAGTTTTTTAATTCTAAAATGGATTCAATTAGGTTCCATTCAAAATTTGTAAAAACAGTATAAGTATTTATTATGGTCTTATCTATATTAAAATATCAGGAAAAAAGAATATACACATTTAAAAAATACACATTTAAAAAATACACATTTAAAGAGGAAACAAAATGTTACATGTGTCTATAATTTCTGTGAACAACAAACAACTGCAGTTCACCCACCATTGTAATTAGTATCCAATTCCTCTGTATCACAGCTGATTGATATGGATTTCTCACGGACTTGAGCTGCTGGTATTGTTGACACCAGAAACTGTCCCAGTCTGAAAAAGTTTTAATAAATGACTCCTTGTAAAGCATGAGTGCCGTGTTCCAGTGGTAATACAATATCAACTGGTCAGGGTTTTCCATTTAAACAATTAAACTGTAAATTTATGTCACAGTACTCTGCTTAGTCAAAATGAAACAACACAACATTCTAAAAGGTAGCTATGGTTGAGTAATCCACATTAAAATTGCATTCCCAGAGTCCCAAGTATATTTTAGTCCTCATGCAAAAAATGGCATTTATACAGAAAATACACAAGAAAAAAGGTAGAAAACTATTGTGGATGCTGACAAATGACTTAAGTCTAACACAGTCATTTCCACTGAATGCACTGAAACATCTTCTTTAGTATTAATTAATCTTGGATGGATCTGTGTGATTTATGTGATGCTAATATGATACCTGCAAAAATATTGCTGAAAGAAAAGACAATTACTACCAAATTCTAAGGTAAAATAGATCATTCAAAGTTTAAGATCTTTGGTATAAACAAAATACATTCAAGACTAGGAAGACACGCTACAATGTACTAGACAAAGCAGAAAACCTAAGTAAATATTATATTTGTGGATCCTGCAATACTGTATCTTCAATGTGCTTACTTCAGCAGAGCAGGAGGGTCAGGCTGTCCATCAAGTAGGATACACAAGACACTGGCAACAGTTTCCATTGTGGGCCTTGACAAGCAGGGACCTTTCAGGATGTGAAGCAAACGAGACCCCAAACCTTTCTCCCTCATCAGCTTCTGATTACTCATTTGATCGCTATGGAAACAGAGAGATGGAAACAGGTCAATACTCTAACCAGTAACTTGATCATTGCAAGGAAATAAAATGCAGATACCTTATAAAATAAAACTGTAGGATTAATCATCTATATTCCCTGTCTTGTCAAAATGTCTGCTAGGATTTGTCAAAAATTTTATGTATATACAGAATTCAGAATTTCAAATGATGCAGGCATGTGAGAACCACTGTAAGTTTTACTTGACAAAGTGATGGATGAATTAACCAAATGTAAAATTAATAAAAATATTGAAAACTAAAGAACTGAGATTACTAAAAGGCACCTCTGGAACAGTAGTCTAATATTAATTTTACCAAAGTCTCAAAGAGATATATTGGATGTTTGGTATTAGGCTTTGAAATTGTAAATGATGGACAGATGAACATTTGGATCAAAACATTAGAAATGTTGAAACTGAACAAGTTTTGAACAGAAAAAGATGCATCTACACCAAAGGTCTCATATGTGTACAAAGTTTCAGTTACCTTCAACAGTTTTTTTTATTTCTGCCCTGCAGGTGAAAGTGTGTATGGATTGATGTATGAATTAACAAGCAAAGAGACAAGCATTCAAAACTCTTTAAACTTGAAACTTTTGGATATCACATGGCATGTTTGAACCACTAGGGTTACAAGTTTCAATAGTATGTACTTGGAGTTCAACTCTAGAACTGAAAGTGTGAACATTGTCCAAAAAAATGAATATATGAACAGATGAAAAAAAAACAATTATTGAATTTGAAAAACTGTAAATAGCAAAAGGCAAGCTGCACTCCTAGTCTCATTTATGTACTAATTTACCGAAATATTTGTAGTTATGTAGCAGAAAAAATGTGTAAATGAAGGATGTATGTACAAATTGTCAAAACAGATGAAAATTCTAAAAATATTAAACTGAAAGTGTGGATGAAGAATGGATAGATAGACAGAGGGTTAAAGACATAAAACAATATTGAAAATGAAGAATTGTGGACAGCAAAATGAGTTTAAAATGTGTATTAAGTGATCTTTAATGGTTTGGGAATCATACTCTAGAAATAAAAGTGTGACAGATAGATGGAGGGACTGATGGAATAACAGATGCAACCAATGTTCTTATACCCAACCACCTTCATTGGTGGGAGATAATGGATCGACTTAAATTGCTAAAAAATATCAAAATGCTTTAATCTAACTTGAGTCCTGATTTGAAAATATATTATCTTAGACCCCCTTCCCTAACCTTCCATCTTTTCTCTGTGACAAGAACCCAAGTGATGTGTTTCAGTAACCAGATGGATAAATATAATTTCAAATTTTAATCTGCACAAAACAGTGAAGATAGAGTAGACTTAGAATAAATGCATGCAGAAAACACAGACAGATGGAGAAAAAAATGCCCCAAATGCAGAAAATGTGAGAACAAAAGGATTTTCCATTGCCAAAGACCATCTCACCAGGATGGAGACTTACCACATCAGCTCTTCTATAAACCTCTTGTATTAAAAGTATTATATCCTAGATATTTCATATATACACCATATTTTCTACCTGCACTCACCTGGACTCTGTAAGCAGTTCATAGAAATGCTCATAAAGAGATCTCTGCAGATCCCCTGGGGCAGCATGCCACACCTGCAGGGAAAATAAACCACTATTGGAATCATGTACTAGATAAAAAAAAATATTAACACCAATACAAACTTTGAATTATTCATAGTATTAGACACCATATATAACAATATAACAATATATATATATATATATATATATATATATATATATATATATATATATATATATATATATATATATATATATATATATATATAGCAAAGATGGGTATCAGTTTATTCAGAACATTTCAAGACAATCTGTGTGTAATCACATAAAATTAAATCAATAAGGAAAAACTATTGTTGCACTTCAGGGATATACTAGACATTTGTATGCTTTCTTATCGAGAGTTCTCTAATTTCAATTACTCAACTCAGCATGCTATTTATGTCATATACATGTACCTGCAACAGCACCATCAATTTGCTTGATAACGTACATCTATAACTGTATAAGCTTAAATGTAGGTAATATAGTACCTCTAGATCACACAGCAGGTCTTCAAATGCAGTAGTGTTTGGGATGATGGCACTCTCTCTGCCACTGTCTACTGTCCCTACCAGGGAGAAGGTCAAGTGTAAAATGTGGCTGTTCAACAGTTGCTGCTTCTTCTTGTACAACATAGCCAGTATCTGAAACAGGTTTATAAAATATATGCAAATGAAAAATTTAATCAAAACCTTGATCCAAAGAATGAAAAGAATCCATCATTAGTTATTTCTAGAAAATATAAGAAAAAAAAATCGAATCAAGACCTTAACTGTTCTTGCTGCAGTCAGAAATTACTACAGTATTATAATACCCTTCATTATAACATGATTGGTACTGCTATGAAAACCAAACTTAAACCACTTTGTTGGAAGAAAGTGGTTAGTATAATATCATTATTTCTATTTTAAAACAGTATTATTTGACATTATTATATGCACAATTACTTCCTTCCCTTGGCAACTTACAAATGGATATGTCATAAACCTGATTAAAATGCTGAGTCAGGCATGGATCCCATTGTTTTCTTTTAGAAAATACCAAAAGAATCGGCCCCTATTTGTTAAACACGAAGGAAAGTGTGATCAAAACTAGTAAATAAAGCCTTTCTATATTGCGCATTTTATACTCAAAATGGTGGTTAGTGCCAGAACATTTCAATTAGTATTATGAAATTTGCAACTTTTACTTATAGGTCATGTATTCTGTAAAGTTTTCTAAGCAACAAATGAGTTTTCAGCACACTGTAAATAACAATATTTGACAATATTTCAATGTCAGGATACATGCCAATTACATAAATATTTCAATGTCAGCATACATGCCAATTACATAAATATTTCAATGTCAGGATACATGCCAATTACATAAATATTTCAATGTCAGGATACATGCCAATTACATAAATATTTCAATGTTAGGATACATGCCAATTACATAAATATTTCAATGTCAGGATACATGCCAATTACATAAATATTTCAATGTCAGGATACATGCCAATTACATAAATACTTCAATGTTAGGATACATGCCAATTACACAAATATTTCAATGTCAGGATACATGCCAATTACATAAATTCTGTCAGCTGAAAATTGTTACTTACTGAAATTTGTGTTTTAGTTTTATCTTTAAAATTGGTTTCAGTGAAATCATCATGGTATGGCTAAAGTAAGTACATGAATAATACAAGAAGCTTAAAATGTCCATCCTGGCACTAAGAAATTTGCTAAAGGATGAGCAAAACTTTCACTAGCACTGGCAAATGAAATCAAGCATCAATATTATACTAATGATAGAGTATTTTATAAAATTCTGGTTTCATCATTAAAGGGTAGTTGTTTTAGGAAATAAATGTACCTTTTTTGAAAAAAAAGAAATCTTGTTTTCTTGTGAATCAAACCATAACTATCAAATATATCCAAATACACATGCAAAATGCAGTGACATAATACACAATCTATTTGGAGGTACATGATTTAACTTGAAACCTTCAAAAGTCATGTTTTTAATGATCTTTCAGGGTCAGTTCTCTTGAAAATAAAGTTAATTCATACAGAAAAGTGAACAACTTCATAAGAAAAATGCATTTAAATCACAATTAATTCCATAGCAAAAAAAAAATTAGTACTTTATCATTTAAGAGCACACCCCTCATCTCAATGTCACTGTCCCTTCTTAGGATTTCAGATCACACTCTTGCTTAAACTGTGTTCTGTGTTTTGGGACCCTCTTGTGTATAAGTTATCAAAAAGGGGTACCATGAATGAAAAAAATATATTTAAGTGATATAAAATAAAATTATCATCATCTTTTTATGTGTTTTTTTTTATTTCTAACACACACACACACACATCCATATATATATATATATATATATATATATATATATATATATATATATATATATATATATATATGCAATAATGATATTTGTTACAATTCTCACAATAATGTGGTTCAATATATGACATTTTTGACAATTATGGATCCCAATCATTGCAATTTGACTGTAATATTTTCTTTACACACACACACACACATACAATCACTTAATTTTTATCGTTCTCAAAATACCATGGTTTAGAGTATGATGCATTTGACCATTACAGAAGCAAAACCAATGTATTATACTGCGGGATGGGTTTTAGCCTTGTTATTATACTTTGGGAAGGTTGTATTGTATAGCCTTGTCATTATACTGAGGGATGGTTGTATTGTATAGCCTTATTATTATACTGCAGGATGGCTGTATAACCTTGTCATTATACTGAGGGATGGTTGTATTGTATAGCCTTATTATTATACTGCAGGATGGCTGTATAGCCTTGTCATTATACTGAGGGATGGTTGTATTGTATAACCTTGTTTTTCACTAACATGGGCATAAAAATATCCAGCAGTTACATACCTGATACCCCTTGATTCTGGTCAAATCCATCATTGCAGACTTGTTACTCTTGACAACACACACCAGGGCTTTCACGGCTGCATACAAACCTTCCACATCAGTTGCCATGGCAATTAGGCCTAACAAAGCCAGGGTACCTCCCACATTTTCCAACATCTTGGCAACAGGCCTTGGGCAAAAAGTTCTAACACCTTGAGTTACAGAAAGGAAAAGGGCTGCAGCCACTCATGAGAAGGAAAAGCAGGGTTCACATCTTGAAAAGTCGTTTGCACCTTTGAAACACTTTTGCCATTTATAACCTGACCTAGATAAGTAACTGTATTAAATCTAAACTCAATTTAATAGTAGAATGTGATTTCATTACTTTAGCTTTGAATCTGCTAATAAATTACTCTGTTTTGTAGTTATTAATTAAATAATCAATACAGAATGGATTGATGAATCTTGTTTAAAATCTTTTCAAAATATAGTTGGTTTTTTTTTTTAGATTTATTTAATTTTATTCAAAACACATATATCAGGTGTAGCTTTACATAAATAAAAAGGGATAAACTGGCAGCTTGATACACATAAAGGTGTCTGAAGGTACCTATGTATCCCATGAGGACACCACCCAGACTCCTAGCTGGTCCTCCCAGGTGACCTGCTGTGTTGTGCAGGATCCTGATGGGTGTAGCATTATCATGTGTGGACATGGCAAGCTGGAAAAATGCAAAGACACATTATGAAACAATGATTGCTGAAAAGTTTACTGATATGTAGCATTAGAGTCAAGTTCACTCAATTTAGTCCCACTCTCTGTGCTACAGCTATGATGGGAGATAACTGTGGCTTAGATAAGTGCTCAATTTGTTCCTCTCTTCCCTCCTTATAAAAGTTGTTTATCATTTAAATGAATCATCTTCAAAATCTGGCTTGTAAGTCCAAAATCAAAGCTAACCAATTTTGTATCTTTTGCATAAAATTTTAACCAACAAACAGAGCTCATCCACTTATTTGCACCAACTTCACTCTAGTTGCCTGGAACAAGTATCAAATTTACAATTTGACTTTTGTATCTTAGTTCTTATCAAGTCTTTATTGATAAATTTATTCTTTTCTCTGACCCAAATAATTGAAGTTTTGTCAAAAACTACATGAAAACTATTTTCACTTTAAAAGAAAAAATAATTTTCTTTTTTACACTATAATATCTTATAAAATGATTAGTTTGCATTTCTGTTATATTTGCTCAAAATTTAACTGAGATTTCTCTACACCAAAAAGATGATGAAAAAATACAACACCAATTGTTCTCCATCTCAAGTGTGATTTTAGTAAATTACAAAACTATTTTCCATACTAACGAAACATTAATAACATCACACCCAAAATTTTAATTGATGTAAAATTTTCTTTCAATGAGTTTATCCTTATTTTTATACTTGTGAACCTCCAAAACTTTATTCAGAACCAAACTTTTTTTGTCATAAAATATCTTTATTTAGTAAAAGATTCCTAATCCAGAAATACAAAAGAAATTAAAAAGAAACAATTTTTTCCTAGTAAAGTACATTTTCCTAAGAATACTTACCAAATCGTAATACTTTAAAATTACTACTACCTCGCAAATCCACTGTAATAGAAGACTCTATCAATGTAACTGCAGGGAGGTTGGCAGGGTGTATGTATATTAAGATTGATTAAGTATAGAAACATATTTTACTAAGAAGAAATGGTTTCTTACATTACCCAAATATAATATCAAGGTGAATAGGTAAGAGATGGAGGGAGGTAAACCCCTTTACCCCAGAGATATTATCTCCTGTCCCCACAGCTTTTAGCAGTCCAACTGGAGAGGACTCCTTCTGTCAGGACACAGCATCAAATAGGGACAAATTTTCCCCTGGCAAATCCAGCTTAAGAAGCTGTCAATCAGCCTGGAAGGGTGACCTGTTCAGTTGTGGATATAGGTCACAGCAGACTGAATTCAGCCTTTGGGATGACAGATCTTGGAGATAAAATCCAGAGAATGTGGATTCCATTCTCTATCCCATGGGAAAGATGGAAGTTACAAAACAGTTTCAGTTGAATGTTATGCTGGTGGTAACTACTCTAACCTCATGAGCCGAAATGCATAAGAAGTTCATTTGAGCTGGAGTTATTTCTCAAAATACTGAGTGAATAAACACAATCCAGGATAAGATAATCTGTGTTTATATATACTCCTGTTCTTCTTGAAAGGTAAGAATAGGCATGATTCTATTCTCTTAACTGGGTCATATAGGTGGTCTTGAGATGATGTGTCCAGACTAGATAGAGGTTTAATCACCAAAGTCTGCTTACCTATGGAAGGCAACCTGTTTTGATGAGAGAAGATGCTGTCAGGAGTAAGACTGGTCCATCTTGTTGGAACTGCTCATAATTCAGTTCTGCTGATATGGCATCTATTCGCTAATGCCATGAGGAAACAGGTCTTGTATGAAAGGTGTACCATAGATACCCTGAGAGTGGTTCAAAAGGTGTCTTCTTCAGCTGGATTAATACTCATGGATTAATACTCATGATAGGTTCTACTTTGTGCACAAGGCTAATATTTCTGGCTGTGAATACTCATGATAGGTTCTACGTTGGGCACAGGGCTAATATTTCTGGCTGTGAATGCTCAAAGGTTGAGAGAAGGTAATACAAGTCCTTGTTTTGTCTGATATACTCTCTTCCATGATAATGAAAGTTGTCATGGTAACCTTTTATTGTACTCAGTGAGAACATTCCCACTTTAAAGAACCAGAGGAAATTAGCTAAATGTAGTATAGATATCTCGAGAAATAGTATGCTTTCATTTATGTACCAATGGGTGAAGACATGCCATTTGCCTTTGTATGCTTTCAGTTTGAATTGCCTACTTGTAGAGTGATTCTCTCCACAACTGGTATTGAGAATTGTTAATTTCTGTTTAAAATGATCCAGATGAGAAGATTAAGTAGCTCTGGGCAGGGATGAAACAACTACTATCATGGTTTTTTGAGTAGATGTGGAGTTTCCACTGTGAAATTAATGAGGTCATTGATCACTGACTTCTCCCATCTGAGTGGTGCAATGAGAATAAGTTGATCTATGACCAGTTGTTCTATGGACCTGTTCTCTTCATTCTGTACACTCAGCCATTCTCAAGTGTCATAGATCATCATCCAGTGTCTCACCAATTGTATGCTGATGACGCCTCAAATATACAAATCTAGCCATCCAGTTGAAGTTGAAGCAACCATCCAAGACATAGAGGTGCATTACTGATGTGAAATCATGGATGACATGTAACAAGCTGCAGATGAATGATGATAAAACTGAAGACATCCTGATTACAAAACAAAAACTTTCTCATTCACATCCTTTACCTCAGACAATAAATATCAGCAGCACCAACATTAAATTCAAGCAGTCAGTATGAAACCTCAGTGTCACTCTTGACAGTACTCTCCCATTGCATCAACATGTCATGGCTGCATATCTTGAGCTGAGATGCATCAGCTCCATTCACAAGTATCTGTCAGTTGATGACACAGAAACACGTGTGTTACTTAGTACTTTCAAGACTGGACTATTGTAATTAAATGCTGTCTGGTTTGTCTCAATATCTATTTCAGAAACTTCAAAAAGTTCAAAACACTGCTGCTCGGATCATCTTTAGAGTACCATGATCTAAGCATTCCTCTCCGATGCTCTGTACCCTACACTGGCTATCCATACGATCCAGAATTAAACACAAAATTTGTTCTCTGCTAAGTTTCTTTGACGGGATCCAGTCTAACATACCTATCTGACATCACCCATGTGTATACAACTGCAAGATGCTTACGCTCCTCTTCTGACACTCGCATTTTCAATATTCCCACTATGAAGTTGAAATCATATGGACAACATTCCTTTACATATCAGGGCCCAGCAACATGGAACGAATTACCCACTGCACTTAGACACAAAGACACAATGATCTCATTCAAGAGCACCCTTAAAACCCATATATATTTCAACTACAAGAACAGTCATAATGACCTAATAATGTATCCTTTTTAAGGTATCCTTACCTTAAAAATTTACAGCATGTTTTCTGTTTCTAATTTTTGTGGTGTTTATTTTTATTTTTGTAATCATTTCATTATATGTTTTTTGAATACTTTTTAAGAGTTGTCAAATGTTGTAAAGCACTTAGAGCTTCTAAAGATTAGGTGCTATATAAAATCCTCGTTATTATTATTATTATTATTATTAATATAAGGTGACACTAATTCTCACCTTCTGCATAACTTTTAGAAAAGTTGCAGTGTAGGCCTATGCATCCTGGCCAGTCCAATCTATAAGATCATCGATTGCACAGGCATTTGAGATCAGGACTGGACATAAGGGTTGGTAGTTTGGTATTCCACCTTGTTGCAAACCAGTCCACCAATAATCTGTCCCATCGGGTACATATCTGAGTGAAAACCAAGGAATGAAGAGACCATTCACGGATGCAAAGGTCTGGGGACCTGGTTCCCCCTTGTCATTTGACAAAAAACTCCACTGTAGAATTGCTGGGTAGAACAAGAACTCCCTTGCCATTAACATATTCCTACCACCAGTGAAAGGCTTTCATAATGGCTATCATCTCCAGAATACGGATATGTCATTCCTAATGAGACTACACATTGCTGGCTCCACAGCCTTCCATACTTGCACTGGTACAGACAATAATCTCAACAAGTTGTACTTGCAGAGGTCTACCTGCCATGAGCCAAGTTAAGCTGCCCCAATTCCGAAGATTGTGCCTCAGTTGTGTGCAAGTGTCCAGTCAGTCCAGTGGGCCAACTTTTGGCTTCCAATTGGACAGAAGAATCATAGCAATGGGTACTTAAAAATGCAACCATGGAAATGAGGTCTGCTGCTGTGTTAAGCAAGCCTAGAAGGTTGAGGCAACTGACTTCAAAAGGATTCTTTGCAAATTTAACATCAAAACTATGACTACATACCAGAGAGAAGTCATTACATGTGTATTTAAGGGAAAGGATGTATTTGTGCAAATATGGACCAGCATTAATTGCTTATTTATGAGTCCATTCCAGCTGTGTGCTCTACTTATCTCCATCTTGTAGGAACGGTGTTCAAATTTGAACAACTTAATTCTAACTGGATGCTTGCCACCGCATCAAACAAAATTTACAGACCAAAATATCTGAACAATCTGCCAATGTGTAGATAGGCTTAACACATTGAAACATTGTCTAGTAAAAAAAGAAGCAAGCTTGACTATATCTCAAATTTGTAATTCTGACTTGATTTGTAATAGATGGGGGCAAATATTAGTACCAATTACAAAAATTCATAAGTTTTTTATTTTCCTGTAAAGAAAGTAGAAAAACTACCATCTTGAAAATTATAAAGAGCAACAACATAAGAAAAGCTGTTATTCTGGCAAATATAGTGTATCAAAAGATAAAAACTTGCATACATATACAGTGCAGTCATGCCTACCTCAGAAAATGTTTTTGAGGGATGCCACCACCATACATATGGGACAGAGCATGAAAATGAGGAGGAACATAAGTATGTTTTTGAGAATAAACCTAATAAATTCTTTAAAAGCATCATTAAATACCAGTAATTCATATTTTTAAAAAATATTTATGTATAAAAACCAGTACCCACCTATTTAGTAACACTTTTCAGGTCATGCAGCTCATTTTCAGTGTAGATTTTGTTTGTAGATGAACCTGGTCTATATTTTGAAATTAAACATGCCTCTACAGTCTCAGCACTCAACTTACTCCTGAACTCTAGTTGTTGTCATTAATTAAAGCAATATTTTTGGCAATATTCTGAAGACCACTTCCATCTTCCTTTAACTGGCTGAGATCAATCTAGATTTCATTGATTTTATTTCTCAGACATGACTGAATATCTGTGGGCTGATATTGTGCCATTTTCAATTTCAAATCTGCTGCAGTCACTTCCTCATGTAATAATACTGGAAATCTTTCAAAGAAATTATCCAAAGATGCCATTTTAGCTTCTAGTTGTAATGCTTTAATAAATCATCTTTAAGGGTCAACTTGTCTCTATTGTAATTTGCTGATGTTTCAAAAAACTTTCTTGCCCCATCATAAACCTCTTGGAGCCTCTATTCTCTCAGATGAACCTCATCTTTTCTAGCAAAGTCTAATGCAGGCTGATAAACCTCTTACAGCCTCTATTCTCTCAGATGAACCTCATCTTTTCTAGCAAGAAAGTCTATTGCAGGCAGATAAACCTCTTACAACCTCTATTCTCTCAGATGGACCTCATCTTTTCTAGCAAGAAAGTCTAATGCAGGCCGATAAACCTCTTACAGCCTCTATTCTCTCAGATGGATCTCATCTTTTCTAGCAAGAAAGTCTATTGCAGGCCGATAAACCTCTTACAGCCTCTATTCTCTCAGATGGACCTCATCTTTTCTAGCAACAAAGTCTATTGCAGGCCGATAAACCTCTTACAGTCTCTATTCTCTCAGATGGACCTCATCTTTTCTAGCAAGAAAGTCTATTGCAGGCCGATAAACCTCTTACAGCCTCTATTCTCTCAGATGGACCTCATCTTTTCTAGCAACAAAGTCTATTGCAGGCTGATAAACCTCTTACAGTCTCTATTCTCTCAGATGGACCTCATCTTTTCTAGCAAGAAAGTCTATTGCAGGCAGATAAACCTCTTGGAGCCTCTATTCTCTCAGATGGACCTCATCTTTTCTAGCAAGAAAGTCTATTGCAGGCCGATAAACCTCTTACAGCCTCTATTCTCTCAGATGGACCTCATCTTTTCTAGCAAGAAAGTCTAATGCAGGCCGATAAACCTCTTGGAGCCTCTATTCTCTCAGATGGACCTCATCTTTTCTAGCAAGAAAGTTTAATGCAGGCTGTCCAATCAAAATATCCTTATCCTCTTTTTGTTGGTGCTTAACTTCAAACTGAACTTCCGTTAGACTGATAAAGCATTGATGATGACTTCACAAACTTTAAAAAAATGGTTTTAAAGATGTCTTTTTAGTCCATGTATTAATGGTGTGTCACACTGTAGCTCTGTATTCACTGTATCAAATGGTTTTAGAGCCTCCACAAAGAAAAGACATACAGGGCGATTTGTTGGAGAAGAGGTGTATCTCAGCTTACTTACTCTTTTTTTTTAAATCTGGATGATGCAGACTTTTCTTTGAAAAAGTCATAAAGAGGGTCCCAGTGGTGCCAAAGTCTTTGCAAGCACCTTCTGATGCTTAGCCATCTAGTTGAAACATGTTTTAGAATTTTATTTGCTTTTGTATCATGCAGAATCTGCATTTCTTTGAACCATGCTTCCCATTTACTGCTTTAGTCCAAATAATAATATACATCAATCAAAAGCTGGTCAACATTAAGTGGCAGACATGCAGCACCCTTTTAAGCCGCTATATATATGCATCAGGTAGCACACACAGCCTGAAAGATATAAACTGGGTTCCTTCTTAATCATAAACTCATAGACTCTTCTGTCCTTTCCAACCATCACAGGGTCATTGTCAGACCCAAGAGACAAGCAACTATTCCAAGAAATGTCATGAACTTTCTGTATCAAATTGAATATTTCTTCACCTGTTGCAGAGCCTTTACAAACAGGGATGGAGAGAATGTCAGATGTTACTGATGATGATACTGGATCAACAGTTTTGATAACAAGAGGAAAGATCTTGAAGTTCCTTGATCATTGCTTCCCTCTGTATAACTAGTGAATGGGAAATTTCACATTCTTTCAACTAATTTTAATGTAGTATTAGCCGCTGTTTCTTTAACAATAGCAGTTCCTTTTGATCTACCACACTGAAATTGTTTGGCAATGTCAGAGTCACTAAACATAATTTTGAAAGCCTTTGAAAATGCATCAAGTGTGCTTATAGGCACATCGAGTTCAGTAATAATATCTACTAACATAACTTCAGCTCTAATTATATCAGACTTAGGCAATGAAGAAGTCATACTAGATCCAGCTTATAATGAAAAATCCAACAATTTTCTTTGAGTGTTTAACTTCTTTTTCAAGTTCAAAATGCTGTTTTCCTGAAAAGTGTCTGAAAATATTGAACATTCCTCCAGACTTTATTGAAAATTCACAATTAGATATGTTGCAGAAAGTATTTGTGTCTGCATTTTTTCCGGCTTTAAGAATTCATATTCTTCAGTGTATTCTTCATGAAAACATTGTGAGCCTCTTTTTGATGTAAGTTTTTAATTGCTTTCATTGATATCCAATTGCATTTTAGAAGCCATTAAACTTTTGTCTAGAATCAAAAACAACACAATGTAAACAGAATGTATAGAATCTGTGCATGTAGATTTTTGTATTGAAACTGCCTCAGAACACACGTTTGCGTTTGCTATTTTAAACCATTGCGCATGCACATATTTGATAATTTCCTGTTCCGGT
Organism: Potamilus streckersoni; assembly: GCA_016746295.1. Taxonomy (NCBI): domain Eukaryota; kingdom Metazoa; phylum Mollusca; class Bivalvia; order Unionida; family Unionidae; genus Potamilus; species Potamilus streckersoni. The sequence continues at coordinate 262,564 of JAEAOA010001772.1, read as the reverse complement.
CGGTGATAGCATATAATATACAGATTTTTTGTCCAGACTTTTGCGTTTTTTCAACACTAAATGCGTATTTGGGGGATGCAAAGGCAAATTTGGGCATTTTGCAGGACTAATATACAAAATGCGGTATGGTAGGCATGTCTGACAGTGTACCAACATAGGAAAAAACTGCGATTCTAGTGAATATACAGATTACAAAGTATTGGGTGACAGAAAAAAGAAACTGTGATCCTAAGAAACAGTTCACCAGAAGAAAAAAAATCTATGATCCTATCAAATACATGGTGTACCAACAGATGAAAACTATTATCCTGGCAAACATATACAGTGTGCCAATATAAGAAAAATTGTTCTGGCAAATATACAGTATACAGATTTACAGATGACAGAAAAAATCTGCGATTCTGACAAATATATAGTTTACTAACAAAAGAAAAACTTATCTTGGCAAACATAGCATACCAACATTTGAATATCTGTGTGTGGTAAATTGAGTGTACACCTAGATGAAAATCTGTGTGTAGTAACTTGAGTGTATTAAAGATGAAAATCTGTGTGTGGTAACTTGAGTTTATACCAAGATGAAAATCTGTGTGTGGTAACTTGAGTGTGTACCAAGATGAAAATCTGTGTGGTAAATTGAGTGTACTCCTAGATGAAAATCTGTGTGTGATAACTTGAGTGTATACAAAGATGAAAATCTGTGTGTGGCAAAGTGAGTACACCTTGATGAAAATCTGTGATCCTAGCAAATATACAGTAAACAAATCATTTGATACGGTAAACATCTGTGATCCTGGCAAACACTGTGTACCAAATACAAGAAAACTGTTATCCTGGCAAACACTGTGTACCAAATACAAGAAAACTTATCCTGGCAAACACTGTGTACCAAAATACAAGAAAACTTATCCTGGCAAACACTGTACCAAATACAAGAAAACTGTTATCCTGGCAAACACTGTGTACCAAATACAAGAAAACTGTTATCCTGGCAAACACTGTGTACCAAATACAAGAAAACTGTTATCCTGGCAAACACTGTGTACCAAATACAAGAAAACTGTTATCCTGGCAAACACTGTGTACCAAATACAAGAAAACTGTTATCCTGGCAAACACTGTGTACCAAATACAAGAAAACTGTTATTCTGGAAAATATACAGAACACTTCTAGATGAAAACCTGATTCTGACAAACATACTAAGAAAAACTTTGGTACTGGTAATAAAATGTAGAAATCATTACAAGACAACAGACAAACTATGATCCCGACAAATATACAAGGTAAAAATATCAAACAAACTGTAATGCTGATGAACATACAATGTAACAATGCCAAAATATTTATTATTCTGGCAAATATACAGTGTACTAATAGAAGAATTACTGTTTTCCTTGCAAATATAGAATACATATCACTGGATGGCAGAATATAATCTGTGATTCTGGCAAATATACAGTGTCTAAAAGTGTAGAAGAAAACCTGTTGTTGTGGCAAACACAGTGTATCAAACATACAATGTAACACTACATGAAACATCATCATCCTGGCAGATGTATAAATCATTTGGTGATAGAAAATAAACTATAATCTTGGTAAACAGTTTACAAATAAAAAGATATGTCAAAACTTTTGAAACCAACTAATCAGCACCTCGTTCTACAACTCTTACAAAAAAATACCTATAAAAAAAATGAACTTGGGAATGTCTACCTCACTCCAAAACTTAATACCCAATCCTCAATGAAGGTCTCAATGTTTTAATCATTAAGAAAAACTAAATATCAAGATGTATTAAAAAGCATGCTTCCTCACCTGCTTGGCAACTGATTTGCTGTCCACTTTGTTATACAGCTTCCTAATTTTAGCCACAGTCAGTTGGGCCACAGCATGGGCATGAATTCCAAAAACAACTTTTTCCTCTGGAATAAATGGTCCTTGGATCTCCAAGTCCCCTAAAATGTAAACGAATCGGCTTTTAACTTCCATTACTATATCTGTCTACATAATGAACCCTCTTCATAATGATCTGTCTGAAAAACAATGTCTTTATAATGACCCCTCTGCATAATGAAATGTCTATACAATGACCCATTTACATAATGATCCATCTGCATAGATTCCTCTACAATATAATATGTCTGTATAATGACATACTGAACTGTTTATAAAGTGACCCCTGTGCATACTGATCTGTCTGTAAAATGACCCCCCTGCATAATGACCTCAGTATAATGGCCCTTCTGCAATACAATCAGTCTGCACAATGATCTATCTGTATAATGATCCTTCTATATACTGATCTGTCTGTATAATGACAAGTCTGTAAAAAAAAACACATCTGCATAATAACATGTCTGTATAATTTCTCCTCTGCATACAACTATGTAAAATGACCCATATGCATACTGATCTGTTCAGACAATGATCTGTCTACATAATGATTCCTCTGCATAATGATCTGTCCATAAAATGACCCCTCTGCATACAAATATGAATGCAAAATGACCCAACTGCATAATGATCTGTTCATACAATGATCTGTCTAAATAATGACATGTCTGTATAATGACCTTCTGCATACTGATGTCTGTAAAATGAACAATCTATACAATGACCCATCAGCATTCTGATCTCCACCTGCTTGTATAATGGCTTTTCTGCATATTGATTTGAATATTGACCCACTCTTCATCCTGATCTGCATAATGACTCCTCTTCATACTGATCTGCATAATGACCCCTCTCCATACTGATCTGTATAATGACCCCTCTTCATACTGATCTGTATAATGACCCTTCTTCATACTGATCTGCATGACCCCTATTCATACTGATCTGCATAGTAACCCCTGTTGATACTGATCTGCATGACCTTTCCTCATACTTATCTGCATAATGACCCTCTGCTTATTGATATGCATAATGACCACTCTTCATACTGATCTGCATAATGACTCCTCTTCATACTTATCTGTATGACCTTGCCTCATACTGATCTGCATGACTCCTCTGCATACTGATCTGCATAATGACCCCTCTTTATCCAGATGTGCATAATGACTCCTCTTCATACAGATCTGTATAATGACCCCTCTGCATACTGATCTGCATAATGACTCCTCTTCATATTAACCTGCATAATAACCCCTCCTCATACTGATATGCACGACTCCTCTCCATACTGATCTGTATAATGACCATTCTGCATACTGATCTGCATAATGACCCCCTGCATACTGATCTGCAAAATGACTCCTCTTCATACAAATCTGCATAATGACCCTTCTTCATACTGATCTTTAATAATGACTCCTCTTCATACTGATCTGCATAATAACTCCTCTGCATACTGGTCTGCACAATGACCCCTCTTCATACAAATCTGTATAATTAACCCTTCTTCATACTGATCTGCATAATGACCCCTCTTCATACTGATCTGCATAATGACTCCTCTGCATACTGATCTTCATAATGACCCCTCTTCATACTGATCTGTACAATGTACCCTCTTCATACTGATCTGCATGACCTTTCCTCATACTGTTCTGCATAATGATCCTCTTCATACTCATTTGCATAATGATCCTCTGCATCTGATCTTCATAATGACCCCTCTTCATACAAATCTGCATAATGACCCCTCTTCATACTGATCTGCATAATGATCCTCTGCTTACTGATCTGTATAATGTACCCTCTTCATACTGATCTTCATAATGACCTCTCTTCATACAGATCTGCAAAATGACCCCTCTTCATACTGATCTGTATAATGTACCCTCTTCATACTGATCTTCATAATGACCCCTCTTCATACAGATCTGCATAATGACCCCTCTTCATACTAATCTGTATAATGTACCCTCTTCATACTGATCTACATGACCTTTCCTAATATTGTTCTGCATACTGACTCCTCTTTATACTCATCAGCATAATGATCCTCTGCATACTGATCTGCATACTGATCCTCTTCATACTCATTTGCACAACCCTCTGCATACTGGTCTGCATAATGACCCCTCTTCATACAAATCTGCATGACCCCTTTTCATACTGATCTGCATAATAACCCCTCTTCATACTGATCTGCATAATGACTCCTCTTCAAACTGATCTGCATAATGACTCCTCTTCATACTGATCTACATAATGACTCCTCTTCATATTGGTCTGAATAATGACCCTTCTTCATACTGATCTGCAGAATGACTCCTCTTCATACTAATCTGCATAATGACTCCTCTTCATACTGATCTACATAATGACTCCTCTTCATATTGATCTGAATAATGACCCTTCTGCATACTGATCTGCATAATGAATCCTCTTCATACTGATCTGCATAATGACTCCTCTTCATACTGATCTACATAATAAATCCTCTTCATATTGATCTGAATAATGACCCTTCTGCATACTGATCTGCATAATGATCCTCTTCATACTGATTTGCATAATGACCCTCTGCATACTGATCTGCATAATGACCCCTCTTCATACAGATCTGCATAATGACTCCTCTTCATACAGATCTGTATAATGATCCCTCTTCATACTGATTTGTATAATGACCCCTCTTCATACTGATGTGTTTGTATAATGACTTAATTACTGACAGGACAATAAAGTTATCTAATGAACTTAAGAAAAAAATTGATATTTATCAGTTTGCATACAATCTTTTTAATTAAAATGTGACTATCCTTATGAAGTAATAAAACACCCTGCATGTTAGAATTAAAGTCTCATGAAGTATTCAAACACTTGCATGTTTGAATATGACTATCCTTACAAAGTATTCTAACACCCTGCATGTTTGACTAAAAATGTGATTATCCTTACAAAGTATTCTAACATCTTGCATGTTTGACTAAAAATGTGATTATCCTTACAAAGTATTCTAACATCTTGCATGTTTGACTAAAAATGTGATTATCCTTACAAAGTATTCTAACATCTTGCCTATTTGACTAAAAATGTGATTATCCTTACAAAGTATTCTAACATCTTGCCTGTTTGACTAAAAATGTGATTATCCTTACAAAGTATTCTAACATCTTGCATGTTTGACTAAAAATGTGATTATCCTTACAAAGTATTCTAACATCCTGCATGTTTGACTAAAAATGTGATTATCCTTACAAAGTATTCTAACATCCTGCATGTTTGACTAAAAATGTGATTATCCTTACAAAGTATTCTAACATCCTGCATGTTTGACTAACAATGTGACTATCCTTATGAAGTATTCAAACATCCTGCATGTTTGACTAACAATGTGACCATCCTTATGAAGTATTCAAACATCCTGCATGTTTGACTAACAATGTGACTATCCTTATGAAGTATTCAAACATCCTGCATGTTTGACTAACAATGTGACTATCCTTATGAAGTATTCAAACATCCTGCATGTTTGACTAACAATGTGACTATCCTTATGAAGTATTCAAACATCCTGCATGTTTGACTAACAATGTGACTATCCTTATGAAGTATTCAAACATCCTGCATGTTTGACTAACAATGTGACTATCCTTATGAAGTATTCAAACATCCTGCATGTCTGACTAACAATGTGACTATACTTATGAAGTATTCAAACATCTTGCATGTCTGACTAACAATGTGACTATCCTTATGAAGTATAGGAACACCCTGCACTTCTGACTTTTAATCTTGCAAATGCTAGATATGAATTTCTTTTTTTATTCAGAAGAAAAAGAACAAAGCAATTTATTCCACAATCCTAAAACATTTTATTCTGTCTACTTCTATCAATCTATGCACCGGTCTTATATGCAATATTTTTACTTTACTTTTATGCTTAATCTGCATCATCCGTCCATCCGTCCATCCATACATACACACATGTAGTATTGAATTTGAAGCATTTTCTTTATATCTGTATAAGCACTGCACAAAACTGAAGGGAAATAGAACAAATTTAGTGCACATGATCAAATTATGTTTTTATTTGCATTATGATACAAAAGTACCATGAATGACACATTACAAAAGCCTGCCCCATTTTCAATAATCTGTTATGCACAGTACAGCTCACACATGATTATTCCCATGCACTGCGGTGGAGGAGTAATCCTCTCCACTTTTGCTCCACATACTTACAAATTTCCACTGCACTTCAACTGCCTACACCACTGTAGAGGGAATGATTGAGATTATTGACTGACATGTCAACGTCCAAAGAAAAAAGACTACAACTACCAATATACCATGTGAAGAACCTATAACCTTTAATTCAGTCAAATATATGGACATTAAAAATTTTCTTTAAAAGTCTTGTATAAACATTTCACATATATTGAGAGAAGGTTCATTAAGGAGAATATTGCACAAACTGCCAAAAAAAGAAAGGACATGAATGCATCTGCATATTCTAAGAAAATAGCATTTGAAAAAAATTAGATTCAATTCTCAAAATGCAGTATTAAGTTTGTGAAGCAATGTCATTATCTCAATATTTTCGAATATTTGATTGGCATTAAGTATCATACAGCATCTTTATAAGAACTATGAAATAACAATAAAAAACTAATATTATGCATCGAAAAGTAAGCAAACAGTTCATAAAAGAGACAAAGATGGAATTAGTGGTATTGGTATCTGTCACTGAACCGCTTTTGAGCATGCTTGCATGTGTAAACAATGTCCATAGTATCATATCAACTCTGTGGTTTCAATGTAGGCAACTTTAGTATAAGCTGTGCAAAACAACTCCATCAAGGCATACAATTCACTCTCCACCCAGAGTGCAAAGTATAGAGTTTTGAAAAATGGTGTGAGTTGTACTACGGAACTTAGTTTTGAAAAATGGTGTGAGTTGTACTACGGAACTAGGAGTTTTGAAAAATGGTGTGAGTTGTACTACAGAACTTAGAGTTTTGAAAAATGGTGTGAGTTGTACTACAGAACTGAGAGTTTTGAAAAATGGTGTGAGTTGTACTACAGAACTTACGAGTTTTGAGAAATAGTATGCGTTGTATTACAGAACTTAGAGTTTTGAAAAATGGTGTGAGTTGTACCACAGAACTTAGTGTTTTGAAAAATGGTGCGAGTTGTACTACGAAACTAGGAGTTTTGAAAAATGGTGTGAGTTGTACTACAGAACTTATTGTTTTGAAAAATGGTGTGAGTTGTACTACGGGACTAGGAGTTTTGAAAAATGGTGTGAGTTGTACTACAGAACTAAGAGGGCATAGCTGACTGAAGATTATTGTCCAATTAGTTTCAGTACCCTGGTCCTTTGGTTAGTCTGCTGTGTTAAGTTACTGTGTAAAAAGAATTATTTTATTATTAGACTTAAAAAGAATGTAATCTCGGACCGCTAAACCCCAAAAATTAAGGACTGCTTTATTCACTAAAGTACAAGTTATCTACAAAGTTTGATTATGGATCATACTCTATAATTGGTTTCAGTACCCTAGTCCTTTGGCTAGTCTGCTGTGTTAAGTTACTGTGTAAAAAGAATTATTTTATTATTAGAACAAAGTTTGATTATGGATCATACTCTATAATTGGTTTCAGTACCCTAGTCCTTTGGCTAGTCTGCTGTGTTAAGTTACTGTGTAAAAAGAATTATTTTTTTATTAGACTTAAAAAGAATGTAATCTCTGACCTCTAAACCCCAAAAATTAAAGACTGCTTTATTCACTAAAGTACAAGTTATCTACAAAGTTTGATTATGGATCATACTCTAGAATAAGAGCTATTCTGTGAAACCCATTTTTCTTTTATCCACAGTAACCTAAATCTCAAACCAAAATAAATAAACAGCTTCCATACCTTAAATGTGAGTCTACAAACTCTTTGTTGTGATCTATAAATTCAGTTATACACATTTTAAGTTATCACAGTGATCTTGATAATGGTATTTCACCTTTTGACCTTGATATCAATAGGCTTCTTCCTCACTCTTTCTATATAGTAGTTATCTACAAATTTAGTCTAGGATGGAAAACTTATTATACAGAAACCATTTTTTTTTACTGTACGCTCCACGTGATTCTGTTTGAACGAAGCCGGAAAATCAGAGATTTGTTTCAGTTTTCTGACAGAGTTGGGCACACCCGAGTGTTAGATGGCTCCAGGAAAGCTTCAGAATATTTTCAAATATTCTATTCAGATGAAGTTTTTGGAAACATTGTTTGTTTAACGAACTTCAATGCAACGATCAAACGTGGCAGAGGCGATATAGGTGTGTGGACAGATCTCACTTTGGAGATTATTTTGGTTCATTTTATAGAATTTTATATATTATGGACACCATGAAAGAAAGACTTGTGTTGCTACTGTAATTATTCACTAGTACATCTAGGGTCAATTGAACAAGTTTTGAGAACTTTCTAAGTTTTCTAAGAGGTAATAAAATAATTACTTGTATTTTACCTGTTTGTACCTGCATTTTAACAGCTGTAATAGATATGCACATTTTATTGAATTAGTCCAAAAATTTGATTTTTAACCTTGATTTTGACACCTAATCCAGCCAGATATCTTTAACATTGGCAAAGTTATGTTGTTTCAAAGTCCACAAGTCCTTTTGCTTTACAACTTCAAAGTTGCTTAGTGTTGAGGACTCTATGCCTACAAAGTTACTTTGTGATGAAAGGGTTAATATTACATATTTAATATTTTCTCTATGGATATGGGTTTAATATTAGGATCATTATCAACAGAAATATATTTCTCTTGGTCCGAGTCAAGGGCATTGTGCTTATTATAAAGTTAGTAACAGAATCTTTTAGGACATCAGTTAAGTAATAGCTCTTTTTGAATGCTATTGTGACCTAGGTAAAACGGAGGATTTTAGGGAATTCAAACAAGGAAACTTGGATTATCTTAAAGTGATTCAACAAAAGACTGTTCATTTCAATTCTGGTAATTTGTAAATTGGTACATTAGACTACATGCCACTATTGGTATATCAATACCTTCAGAGTTAGAAATTATTTGGAATACCACTAAAGTTTATTCAGAAATGTATTTATTAAAACTTAAGTTAGTAATTCTAGGATTATTTGGGATTTAATTTTCAATACCATAAGTTCTTTTTCCATTTTAACTTTGTATTCAAGGGAAATAATTTATTTGTTGAATTTTACAAAACTTGTTGTTCTCACTCTTTTATGTTACTTATTTTAAGACCAAAGATTCATAACATCAGTGTAACATTTACCAATGTATGGGGTCTGGAAGTTCCCTATGTAGGTAGGACCCAGGTTGTAGATATTCTTTACTGTTGTCAAGGATACAATGTCCTCCAGCAGGTGGCATGGTCCCTGTCTCCATGACAATTTGGACAGGCGACGGAGTTGTGGTGGAGTACCAATATAAGCAAACACTGATGTGAAGGCTGTAGGACTTGCTGTACCACCTACTCCAAGGTTTGGGGAAATGTAGTGTATCTACAAAGTAAATTAATAAAAGTATTTATATCATAATATCCATACAGTCTGTTTTAGTTACTAGGCTGAACCAGAGTGTAATCAATGATTACATATCCCACCTTTTTAACCCTTTTGAGTGCTTCTTGCTGCACAAGTCATGCTGATGGTTAAAGGTTACAAAGCACTTGTCATGGCATACACCATTTTTGAGATAAGCAACTGTTTACAAATCTGAATACTCCAGCTTGAATGAAAGGTTGTAAAACTAAATTTTATTGGTACAATTGGTACTGGAAATAACAATTGTACCCAATCATTTATAAAAGAAGTTTGACAAATGTTGGTTAAGATGTGATACCCTGAAAACTCAAAATGGCTGACACCCAACACGATTCCTCTTCAGATGATTTCATTTGGCAGATACTGACAGATGTTTGTGATGATGATGATGGTAATGATTTTTAAAGTATTTAAGTAGATGAGACTAATCAGGCATTACAATTCTTATTGCAAAAACCATTGAGTGATATTGAGACCCAAAATGACTTTGAATATGAGTCTGATGTACATGCTGGGTGGATGAAAACAGATGGCATGCCAGTCAACCCTATTGTCAGTTATATTTCGAAAAATTTAATCTAGAACTGGAGAATACCAAGGCTATAGACTATTAAAGATATTCAATGATGAGATTTTCTTGCATATGTCATCAGAAGCCTCAAATCGATGATCATGAAAATGGCAGGGAGAATACTACTGAAATAACATTTCAGCAGTGTCTTAAGATTTCCTTGCAATTAAATGGTCATCTGGAATGCTCTAAGAAATTTTTCTTTACTTCACAAACAATTAAGTCTCACTTGCTAAACAAAAGCTATGCTGTACATACACCAGCATGAAAACAAAGACACAGGTCTGCAGACATCTTAGTATGACTATTATCTTGTAACTTATGAGAATGGAAATAACTATTTGTATTAATAAATGCCTCTGGGCATCATTACATATACTACTCATCTATTTTGTCACTATTTGCATATTGCATTATACTGACTATTTGCATCTGGTGAAAGTATAGAAAGTAAATATGTGTCTGTACACATGTATCCTACTATGTATTGGTATGCATGTGTGTATATACATGTTTATGCTACTATGTATAGGTGTGCATGTGTGTGTATACATGTTTATGCTACTATGGATAGGTGTGCATGTGTGTATACATGTGTATGCTATGTATGCATGTGTGTATATGTGTGCATGTGTGTGTATACATGTTTATGCTACTATGTATTGGTATGCATGGGTGTGCATACATGTTTATGGTACTATGTATAGGTGTGCATGTGTGTATACATGTGTATGCTAATATGCATAGGTGTGCATGTGTCTGTATGTGTGTATGCTACTATGTAAAGGTATGCATGTGGGTGTATGAGTGTGTATGCTACTATGTATAGGTATTCATGTGTGTATATGTGTATGCAACTATGTATAGGTATGCATGTGTGTGTATAAGTGTGTATGCAACTATGTATAGGTATGCATGTGTGTGTATAAGTGTGTATGCTACTATGTATAGGTATGCATGTGTGTGAATACATGCATATGCTACTATGTATAGGTCTGCATGTTTGTGTATACATGATTATGCTACAATGAATAGGTGTGCACATGTGTGTGTATACATTTGTATCTCAATAAATTCATTTGTATGAAGGTCTTAAAGTAAATTAATTCTTCAGCTAATTGTATTATCCTATTTAAATAAAGTAATTATTATTATTATTATTTTTTAATTATTTTATTATTATTATTATTATTCTTATTATTATTATTATTATTATTATTATTATTATTATTATTATTATTATTACTTCTTGTTGGAACAAATGGACCTGGTCAAGCAGTTTCTGGTCAACATGCACTTTTACACATATGTAAATGGGTCTATTCCCATTAGTTGTTACAAATGTTTTGCTGTGATAATCTTTTATAAGATGCTGTTCTTGGAGGCCAGAGGAGTTCCATACATGCCACCCCACCCAACCCTGGTATAAGTGTAATTATTGCTAATATAAGTAGCAAAAAGCATAATTTGGGAATAAAAGTGTTATCTATTCACTACATGCCATAATTACTGCACAATGTATGAAAAAGACATTTATTTTTGCTTCTTTCCCCAGCTCTGCAGCCAGTCAAATTCTTATCACAAAAGGCAAAATCCATGTGGAGTAGAACCAGAATACAAACATAAAATATACTGACAAACTATTATATTCATCACTCACTTTAACTAGTCTACACCCCTTTGTGTAACTTTTGCTGAATAATCATAAACTTGAAATCTAATCTTACTACTGTACTAAATTACTCTCACATTCTTTTAGAGTTTTAAAAGCAGTGCTGATTGGTCACTTTTCTAATCTGATATGATCTTAAGTTTGAAAAGATCCATTTGCCCTAACATTTTCCTTCATATAACATCCACAACTCACACTGCAAGATGTTTCGCTTAAAATCTGGTGCCATTTTGGTTAAAAGTACAGACTGGTTATGTACCTGTTAGCTTCTCAATATAATGAATCTGAGAAAAGGTTCATATATGAACAAACCCATCACATACAGATGTTATAAACAGTAAATAAGGAAATCACTATGTTATTTTAATGCTGCAGTCATCTTTTTAAGAATAGGTTCAAATTTGTATGAGGGAAATTAAAAAGATGATAATAAAAATGATCCAAACAATGTGGGCATTCCCTGATTATTATAATGAACCAGCATTGACTCAACCAAGAAGAGAAAAATCTTCACTGTATTTAACAAGGATGCATTTGTGTATGTGTTTTGGGTGAGGATGAGAACACAATTCAGTAGCATAATCAGTATGATTCTAAATAAATGTGATGATAGTCCTCCAGAAATCAGACTTAACAATGACTTTGTTATGCATCTAGGTTCATACAAAGTAACAAATAAAAGAGTGAAGCCAACAAGCTTTGTAAAATCTAACAAAAGTAATATATTTCCCTAAAAAACAAGATAAAAATATGCAAAAGGACTTTGTGTGTGACTCTAATAAAAAAAATAATCCTAGAATTTAAAAATGTTTTATCACAACAAAGTTCTAAATGACTCAAAGTTTGAATCCTGACAAAGTTCAAAGATGAAGGATGATGTCAGATGAATAGTAATGTGCTGATGTGTCAACATATCCACGTTGAATTTTATAAATCAAGAATATTATTCCAACTTTAGAATTCCAAATAATTTCCAATAAATGCTCTTGTCTGATGAACAGCATTTATATTTCCTGGAAAAAAAAATTATTTTATATAACAATTTCAACTCAACTAGTCACAACACAAAATACCTTTGAGCTCCAAAAGGTATGAAATACAACTGACTCAAAACACTAAAAACATTAGTTTTATGCACAATTTTTGATCACATGACAGGGTCACATGGTCACATATTCAAACAATATAGTAAAGTAATGTGTCCATTAGCATGTAGGTTATTTACAGGTTCATATGTACTAAACAAATCTTACTATAAGATTCAAAAACAAACAAATGAAAAAAAAGGTGGTTTACAAACAGAGCTGATGCAAGCTAAGAATAACCTTGATTACAACCAATGATTTTCACTCTGTGTTTACGAATTCTGAACCAAGGTCAGGAACTAGGTCAGCTAAAATTACAATGTAGCAACACTGTTATTTAGTACAACTGAACGGAATTAACTGTAAAAAGTGTCAAATCCTGTGAAAAAGTTACTATAACATGTAATGAAATAATATTAAAGAATTTTAAACTAACACACAAGCAATTCAATTACATACACGTACAAACTTAAACATTACCCAGGCAGATACTTCTATAATTGTATAATTACTGTACCAGTTGAAAAAAGAGCAATCAGAAGCATGTGCTGTATCTGAAGAAAGTGAGATTGCTGAGCTATGTGATCTCATTATTAGCAGAGGAACTATCAACTTTACCAAAGTGAAAAAAACAAAGCATAGCAACAACTTCAAGATGAAATCACCAAAAGCACCACATATATGAATTATAAACACAATTGGGGGCCCTGAGTGGCTGAGTGGTCTAAAGCGCTGTCCGTTACGGATCAATACCATCTCACCTTTGTCTGTGTGTGTTCGAGTCTAGGATTCGGCAAATGTGAATATGTGAGAAAGCTTGCCAGTAGCTTCTCGTGGGTCGGTAGTTCTTTCCTGTAATTTCCCGGTTTCTTCCTCCACTTTTAATACTGGCCGCCATGAATAGCCTATCGTGTGCTGAAAAATGGCGTGCTGAAAAATGGCGTTAAACCCAACAGCAACATATAAACACAATTGTTTAGTGCTAGATGCTATATGCAGAATCACCACTATTGGTCTTGGTATTTCTGGAACTGTGACTAAAGCAACCATTATAGGTATATGTTGGGTTTGCTGTCAGGGACATATCAATAATAACCAGTGTGCCTGGCAGTGTTGTGACAATAGGGTAAAAGTAGTAAAGTCATGGAGTATCGAAGGAGTTCATCTCAGTTACCAAATCTGGTTTGCCTGGCAGTGCTGTGACAATCAAGTAAAAGTAGTAAAGTCATGGATATAGAAAGCAATTGATCCGAGTTACCAAAATCAATACACTAGATTTCTTTGATATTATCCCATAAACCAAATCTGGCTCATATTCATGAAGCCGACTGAGTTATTGAGTGAATACAAAATTTACCAATGGAAATAACATTGCCAACTATTTCTCCATGGAATACAGCAGGGGCAAAAAAGTGGCAATATAAATCTTGACTCAAGCAATCAAGGTATACAGCAAAATGTTATGAGCAGTAACTATACTATACCCTTTTGGTGTCAACGGGTTCTCCATCTACAAACAGACTGACATTGCTGTTTTTCATGATTCCAGCACGATGAAATATCAACACTAGGTGGTGCCACTGTCCTTCCTGATCAAACTCTGGATGCCAGAACCGAGTTGTGTTGTCGTTCATCTTAGGATCACTGTCATCAAAACTGGCAGCTGTGTACAAGAGAGCAGAAAGATGGAAACACATTAAAAATATATAATCATACTGAGCCACAGCAGTTACAAGGACTAGAAAATTCCCTACAATAGTTATCATAATCTAGTGCAAACCTAACAATAGTAATAATAATGATTACCATATCTAATCTAATACCAACTCTGTACACATAAGAAATTATGATCTGTGCCATAATGTTCTCAAAGCTGAACCTAATCAATGCACAACATCATGTCCACAATATGTAGGTACATACTAGAAGTGTCATTTCCACAATATGTAGGTACATACTAGAAGTGTCATGTCCACAATATGTAGGTACATACTAGAAGTGTCATGTCCACAATATGTAGGTACATACTAGAAGTGTCATGTCCACAATATGTAGGTACATACTAGAAGTGTCATGTCCACAATATGTAGGTACATACTAGAAGTGTCATGTCCACAATATGTAGGTACATACTAGAATTGTCATATCCACAATATGTAGGTACATACTAGAAGTGTCATGTCCACAATATGTAGGTACATACTTTTCAGATCCCTACTCTGGTTTGTTTCTTTTTTTTTTTCTTTCTCATATCTTCTTATCTGACCTAAATAAAACCACCAATTATACAATAAAATCTACATGCTAAGTGATAAATGCTGAAAACTTTATTATGCACTTCAGAAGTTGAATAATGCCTTGGCAAATGAGAGTACCTTGAAAGGACTGATGTTCTAAAAGATTTTTGATGAATTTAAGACATGTTCATTTATTTTTTCTTAAATGAAGAGTGTTGAAACTATCTCTTATAATCTCAGGCAATAAGATTTTCAAATCCGCCACTGGCTGCCATACTGGAAGGTAAGGGCCAGTTTCAATTAGGACAAACTAGGCATCATTAAAAGACTAGGTGAAAATCCCAAAATGAAACAACCATCCATTCATCAAAAAATTTGACAGGATTTTAAAGATGGACAGAGAGACAACTATTTTGAAAATCTGAGTGAAAGCATATTCTTTAGCACCCATAATAAAAGTCTTCTGCTGTAAACCCCATTTCAATATGATTTTCCATTCAGGAAAAAAAGTTATAGGATTTTCAAGATGCCTCCTGTGGGTGCCTTTTCAGATATTCAATAATCAACATTTTCATTTATGATCAACTAGAAATGATAGGATAAACAACTAGAAATGATAGGATAATAGGAAGTCTTTTAGTGAAACCCCGATCTTGACATGCCATACATTCTGAAAGAGTAGCAATAACAGGATTTTCAAATTATCTGAAGGGGCACCATCTTTATTTAGGACCAACCAAACATCTTAAGAAATCTTCTGGTGAAATCTTATTTCAAGATGACTTTTTATTTAGATGGAGTGGAAATAACATTTTCAAGATGTCTCCTGTGGTGATCAACTAGACATCATAAGATTTGTTTAATATGGAAAAGATACATCAGCATGGAATCAGGTTCTGTGAACAATCATCATGATCTTTGGTGGATTTTTCAGCAGTACCTGAAACAAAACATCCGCATTGACATGCATTTGTTTTTAATCAAATTTTGAGCAATAAGAACATGCAGACTACAAGATATGTTGTGATGTGATTTGGATTTTAACATAGCTTTAACAATATTTTAGTCATATCGCTATAATATCTGCAGTGTAGCAGTTTATAGTGATGTTTAGCACTGGGGCATCATGCGGCAGACATGTAGCATGATGTCCCACCCAGTGACATTATCCTGTCACCAAGCCGACCAGTCCTAACACTAACCTCTTAATTTTGAGTACCAAACGAGGCAGCTGTTAGTACCATTTTTGTAAGTCTTTAGTATGACTTGTCCAGAGGTCGAACTCACGATCTCCTGCATCTGAGGTGCAAACTCTGTCTACTAGACCACAGGAGCAGTTCAGAATACCAGATAACAAGTAATTTTATTTAATGTTGCCACTCTGGCTAACAAGAAAAAAAAAGAAGCTATTTTATTGCATAAAACAAAGACTACATATTTCAACAATAAGCAAACCTATTTAATAAGAAACAATACATTTAAGAATCAATGTAATGTCAACATCAGTTTAAATAACAAATCAACAACAAGCTGATATTTCTTTTCACAAATGTATGTACATCTATGCAGAATATATATATATATATATATATATATATATATATATATATATATATATATATATATATATATATATACACACACAAGAAATATGAACATTTTATTAAAAGCCATACTTATTAATTAAGATACCATGAAAGCAAATTTTTTGTATATTGTGTTTCTCCTATACTATTTACCTTATCATATTACATTAGGATAACATTCTTTCCCACCTCTGAATCCAACCCTCCTGGAAAGATAGAAAAATGTCTTTCTCTCCATATATTCATATAAACAATGGGAAGATAACTCCATCAGGTTAACTTCCCTTTCTACTTGCCAGGTAGCTATAATTAGATATGGTTTAAGCCAGTGGTTTACTTCAGTGACTGTCATTGTCTACATCCACAATGATTTTGACTTTGTATAAAGGGATGATTGCAAGCAGAATGATGGACTGTCATTGTCTACATCCACAATGATTTTGACTTTGTATAAAGGGATGATTGTAATGCAACTTCTGATGATTGAGGCAGTGTTCCAAATGATGGACTGTCATTGTCTACATCCACAATGACTTTGAATTTGTATAAAGGGATGATTGCAAGCAGAATGATGAACTGTCATTGTCTACATCCACAATGATTTTGACTTTGTATAAAGGGATGATTGCAAGCAGAATGATGGACTATCATTGTCTACATCCACAATGACTTTGACTTTGTATAAAGGGATGATTGCAAGCAAAATGATGGACTGTCATTGTCTACATCCACAATGACTTTGACTTTGTATAAAGGGATGATTGCAAGCAGAATGATAAACTGTCATTGTCTACATCCACAATGACTTTGACTTTGTATAAAGGGATGATTGCAAGCAAAATGATGGACTGTCATTGTCTACATCCACAATGACTTTGACTTTGTATAAAGGGATGATTGCAAGCAAAATGATGGACTGTCATTGTCTAAATCCACAATGACTGACTTTGTATAAAGGGATGATTGTAATGCAACTTCTGATGATTGAGGCAGTGTTCCAAATGATGGACTGTCATTGTCTACATCCACAATGACTTTGACTTTGTATAAAGGGATGATTGCAAGCAGAATGATGGACTGTCATTGTCTACATCCACAATGACTTTGACTTTGTATAAAGGGATGATTGCAAGCAAAATGATGGACTGTCATTGTCTACATCCACAATGACTTTGACTTTGTATAAAGGGAAGATTGCAAGCAGAATGATGGACTGTCATGGTCTACATCCACAATGACTTTGACGTTGTATAATGGGATGATTGCAAGCAAAATGATGGACTGTCATTGTCTACATCCACAATGACTTTGACTTTGTATAAAGGGATGATTGTAAGCAAAATGATGGACTGTCATTGTCTACATCCACAATGACTTTGACTTTGTATAAAGGGATGATTGCAAGCAAAATGATGGACTGTCATTGTCTACATCAACAATGACTTTGACTTTGTATAAAGGGATGAATGCAAGCAAAATGAAGGACTGTCATTGTCTACATCCACAAAGACTTTGACTTTGTATAAAGGGATGATTGTAAGCAAAATGATGGACTGTCATTGTCTACATCCACAATGACTTTGACTTTGTATAAAGGGATGATTGCAAGCAGAATGATGGACTGTCATTATCTACATCCACAATGACTTTGACTTTGTATAAAGGGATGATTGCAAGCAGAATGATGGACTGTCATTGTCTACATCCACAAAGACTTTGACTTTGTATAAAGGGATGATTGTAATGCAACTTCTGATGATTGAGGCAGTGTTCCAAATGATGGACTGTCATTGTCTACATCCACAATGACTTTGACTTTGTATAAAGGGATGATTGCAAGCAAAATGATGGACTGTCATTGTCTACATCCACAATGACTTTGACTTTGTATAAAGGGATGATTGCAAGCAAAATGATGGACTGTCATTGTCTACATCCACAAAGACTTTGACTTTGTATAAAGGGATGATTGCAAGCAAAATGATGGACTGTCATTATCTACATCCACAAAGACAGACTTTGTATAAAGGGATGATTGCAAGCAGAATGATGGACTGTCATTGTCTACATCCACAATGACTTTGACTTTGTATAAAGGGATGATTGCAAGCAAAATGATGGACTGTCATTGTCTACATATACAATGACTTTGACTTTGTATAAAGGGATGATTGCAAGCAAAATGATGGACTGTCATTATCTACATCCACAAAGACTGACTTTGTATAAAGGGATGATTGTAAGCCGAGCATTGAGATGGAAACAGGATATGGTAGATTTCTTGTCTTGCTACTTTAAAGCTGAATTCCAATGTCCAATCAGATGATTCTGTCATTTCCATTTCATTCCTTTATTTTTGGACTGTCCTCCCTTATGTAAAGTATTCCATATGGCAATGATGCTGGCATGCATCACTGTTGTCCATAGGATACGCCATTATAAATGGTGGTATACTAGAACACTTGGATGGCTCTTTGACTAAAGCCAGTTGCTACGAAATGGCATAGTAATATCTGGTCAGTCGATATGGTAGAAGTTACAGTAGCTGTCAAAATGCATTTTTGGCAGGCTTGCCAGTCTGAATTAGGCAACTCAAATCCACTGTATTCATATACTGCAGATTCATACAGCTCGATGAGTGGGTCATCATCAAATCACATCAGTTGCTATCAGTTGATAAATGAAGGGAAGTTTTCCAATGGTCAAATTATAGTCATGTGACTAGACCCAACTGTGTTTATTTCTTTATAAACTGTACAGAGAACTACTTTATACTAACTTCAATGGAGTCAGTTGCAAAAGAACTAATGGAAACACTGAATTTAAAAGCATCTCTGCATGCCTTTAAAATAAAATAAAAAACTGGGTTTATATTTTATTCAGAAAATTGAATAAACTGATTTGACTGAACCAAATAATATCTTTACAGTTTTTCTGAATACAAAAAAAATTCAATCTTTGATTAGAACTGCCAAGAACATTTGGACTACAGCACTTTCACTGCAGCTATTATGAATCAAATTAAAACTATAGGAAAATGGAAATAGGGATTGAGAGAAGGTAGTTCAAAGATTAACATTATAACAACTGGATTTACTGTCCTACAATGTAATATGCTGACCTTGAGAGCTGCAATGTGGTTTGGATGGGAGATCCACTACACCCCCGTCGTAACTGTTAGCATTTATGTCTTACGCTTATGACTATTGGAATCCCAATACCACAACAATTTACTGATGGTCTTAATTTCAAAAATTTCATTTTAAAATAGCCCCTGCAAGTAACCTGAACTATTAGACAACACAAACATTGATTTTAACACCAGAAAACTGGTTACTCACATGTCTAGACATTAACAATTCAGCCAAGTCACAATGAACTCATCATAGCATCAAATCCAAGAGTCCTTCGTATGTCAAACAAAACAAATCCTTATCTTTGGATATTGAACTTCTACTCAGAAAACATAGACAATCATAATGAACTCATGATAGCATCAAAAACATATGCCTGATTAGATAAATAAGACCATGATGTTGAATGTTCAGAATCCTAGAACGCCTACCATTGGTAGAATTTTCTGTTTGATATTGACATATCAATTGCATTGCATAGCTACACAGCAGACACCTCAGCAAGAATTCATACACTTAAACAGTCTCTAAAACTGATAGATAATATCTTTAAAAAAATAATAATAAAAAATAAATAAATTACAGAAAATTGCAATTATAGGAGTTGAATGTTGTCTTTTCTGAATTTATCTTGGTATATAGAATCACACAGCTTACAAAATACCCTTTGGGCATTTTTTGCTGTGTCAGTCGGCAACTGACAGTTTATACTATGATAAACTCAGAAAACAAACAACATTAAACTCTTAAGAACAACATACAGAGAATGACAAATCCTCTTATGGTCTAGCAGTACAGCCTGCCATCCCTCCAGCTCATTTCGTTTGGCCAGCCATAAGAGTCAAATAACAGACCCTCATGTCTGGCAAGATTGTTGTCATGCATGGTACTGAATATTTATGCCTCAAGAGCAGAGATAGGAGTGATAATGCCCCATGGTTGGATGACTTGATATTTGACATGCCTTCTGGGACAAAGGATCATCCCATCCTAAAATTTTCCTTTTGGTTCCATCATCTTAGCAACAAAGCCCTATTTATTAAAGAGAGTATGCACTCTTCCATCTTTTGATTGGAATTGTCTCGCAGTCCAACTCCATTAAGATCTAGAAATGACTTCTGTGGAGGTGGGCATAATCATTAAAGGCATAATTATTATTATCATTATTTTTTTTAAAAAAAATTATTTTACATGTATCAATAAGGCAGTAAGTTGATCTAGTAAAATGGTTAAAGAGAAATGAATATTGTATTTGATTAAACATAGCACAAACATAGATGGACTTGGCTGTCAAAAAGAAATAACTGAAAACTTTGATTTACATAACATCAGACAAAAGTTGTTTTTAAAACAATGCATTTCAGCAGATGTGTGACAGATAATATTAGTGGAGAAAACTTGTCTCACCTGACTGTGGCATACATGTTTCCTGAGTGCAGATAATCAGTGACTTATCTCTAGAAGACAGGTAGACTGTCAGACATATCAGGTTTTCATCTCTTCCCTGTAGATTTCTAACAATCGTGAGGAGTCGCACTGGGTGTGGGTCAAGAGATGTACTGAATTTATCCACACAATACCAAGTGGAGTAAGTCATACCAGCTTGTGGTGGAAACACACGTTCACCTAAAAATATAGATCATGTATGATATTTATATGACACAGTGGATAAGCATATAAAAGCCAAAACAATTTTCATGTTTCAGACCGTATACTATCCTAAAGGACAAGGAAATGTATTTGTTACAAAAGAATTTGATGTTAAACATTAAACAAAAGAATTCTATAAAAGAAACTGAAAACTGAAAATTTAATAATGTCACTCATCACTATATATTCTGTTTGAAACTTTAAATAATTCAAAAATACTGCAGCTAATTATTTAAATATTAAAACTGCATCTATGTATGTAAGTATATAAAATATTTACAATTATCAGAAAGAAAATTTTAAAATTAATTATGATTTGCTTACTTTTTCAAATACTTTCCCAATCACATTGATGTCTGGAGAATAGGTAAAAGAATACTCAGCATCCTACCTATATCTCATAACGTTTTAGGGAAGAAATACTGGATTCCCTATGTAAACAATAATCTCCATACCTACTTAAAAGCAAAAGAGCATACATTCACATGGAACAAAACTGTTCTATCAGGTTAAGATGATTATTGACCTCTTCTTACTTTCAAAGTTCACTAGCAGATCCAGCAAAAGTAAAAGGGTGTGTTGGTTTAATTTGGTATGATGGTGATCTGAGTTACAGCCAAGGGAACCACTGACTTTACAAGGCTAAATCACTAAGAAGCGAAGGTTGACTCTGCATGCCCACATGCCCTCAGGCTTGCAATTAGTGAGAATAGGGATAAAAATTAGTGAATTTTGACATGCATTCATGAAGCGATCTTCGAGTCTAGTAATATTTGCTGGAACAAATGTTTATTATGGGATCCATCTGATAAAGGTAGATTTTATTCAACAAGAAAATTTGTAATGTTTCAGAATTGGTAGCTTGCAGGTCTTCCATCGATGGCTTAAAATATTCCAGAGCTGAAATCTGTTGGAGTTCTTAGTCATCCCAATCTCTATGTGCTTTTTTGCTACCAACATATTTTCTCACATCATCTCTGCCACCATGCCCAATCATAAAATTTGTGGCACACTGTGGAAAATGCATGATGTATATCAGTGTTTGATGGCAGAATGCATGCCTAATTTTTTGTATATTCGAAACTAAACTTCCCTTTTGTGCCATATATTTCTTTTTCTTTGGTGGTGAAGACATTTTCAACATCGATGCCAAATGGCAATTTAAATCAGTGTTGGTGGCACATGCACAGAGCAAAATTTGACTAGGCTCCAGTTTCTCTCAAAAGCATTTGTAAAACTACTCTTACACATAGAGATTAAAATACACAAAAATGCTTGCTACCCAGGAAACTTTATCAATTGGCTATTGTTCTACTAATATCGCGACCAGCAATTCCAGACCATTTTGGATTCTGCCAATATCACAACTAGCACTTAACAGAAAATCAGTTATTTTATTAATGATTTAAAACAATTGAGAAATGAGGAATTTGTGATACTACTGCATGCAGTGTGAATCCATGAAAAGTGGAATATATCACAAAATTTAAGCCAAAATCACGAGGGTTGGCAGCTATGTGTCCATAACCAGAAGTGTTCAAATGTGAGGCTCACAAAGACTGCTCTACTTTCATGGGCTGAAATCTTCTTCAGGTAATTTTTATCTTATGGGATGTCTGACTATGCCAAGTGTATAACCCACTTAATCCATGATGACAGACTAAAGAGGTGACACTCTGCTTTCTCACCTTCACAGGGAGAAAGATTTGTCTTCATTTGCCACAACTTGTCTTTGTGCACTTCAAGTATTGCATGAGGGAGCAAGCAAACTCTTGTATGTCTACTGATCTGGACTTCTCTATAGACTACAGGGAGCATATGCAGACTCTGATTGCCTACTTATGGTAACCAGCTCTAGGCTAGCTGTATCATAAGGATCACCAAACCAACCAATCAGAAATGAAGATTGTTTGGGTTAAATGAAAGGCCACACAAGTCACATGTCATTCACCCTACATGCCAAAGCTAAAACTAGCAGGAAACAGGTTTGGTATAAAATGTGTCCTAATGGAGCCACATTAAAATCCAGGACAGATTCTCTTTTGTAAATAGGTTGAGGAATTTACGTCTATTCCAATCAAAAATGGCAAGTAGGTCTAATTAGTCGTTATCATGTATATCTGCCATGATGCCTGAAGCTGTCAGATATAATGGAGCCTAGATTTGATGGAAACTGGTGCAGACTTTTTTCTCCTCATAGAGCAAGAGAAAAAAGTTGACTAGTTGAGGGATTGATGCATTGAAAAGGAAAATGTTATTGACTCAACACTACTTCATGAAAACATACCACTTTCCATAAAAGCCTTCAGAATGGAGGCATTTGGTACACTTGAGATTCTCTCCAGAACCAAAGATCTAAATAATCTCTCTCTTTTGCAAAGCTGTCTTGACATGAGCCAGGAGAGAAGAAAACAGGGTTGGAACACCTGTGACTGTTGTTGTTTGAGAAGGATCAGTTTGACCTAATATTCCTACATAGGACTTTCACTAGATCAAGCAGATCACTGACCAAAGACTTGTCCCCTATGAGAGGGGCTTTTAGATTTGTCTCGTAATTCTCACCCATTTTTCTGTATTATTTGCAGTACCAAAACCATGGAGACATAGGAAGGGTATGCAAATGCCTATAAACCCTCATATCTGACTGACAGTGTATCCTGCAAAAAACCAGCATGGTTTGGGGTCCCACTCTGTTTGAGGTGTTAAGTGACAACTACAGATTTGTCAATATTATCAGGACTGACAACTCACAAAGTCAGTCCTCCTAGAACTGAAAGGTGTTTATGACATTTTTCATATGGAGGCTGAAGTGAAAAAGCAGTTACCCTGATTACTATTTAATGCTGACTGTATTTGAAGTCCAGCAAGAAGTGGGCTCTACAGCCAATGTACTGGTGTCTGTACATACCATCACATCTGATTGGGGCTTCTCAGAGGAATTCTTGTCATGAGCCAAGCATAGTTGTTCCACTGACATGGGAATGACCATACCTTTATTACACTGACCTTTTGATATAAAAAGAAAAAGCAAAAAAATTGGTGGCATTGAACCAGCAAAATCAATGGTAATGACTGTTGTATATAAAGGTGGCACAGCTGGATCAAATCCACTGCTCCACTGAATAACCATAGGAGCCGTAAGAGTGCCTCCTAGACTATTTCAACTGGAATAATATTGAGATCTGAATGGCATCTAGGACATTAAAAATTCCTTTTGCTTAGCATGCCTATAGTCCCTCTGTTGTGGCAGGAATGACTGATATTTAAAATGAGGATTTGGTAGAAAATTGGATGGGTAAATCTTGGGCTGCCTGCTTCCAAGCTATTTCAATTTTGCCCCCAGCAATGGCAAGCTAAGTCATCCTTAAAACCAGAGCATGATGTGGATTTAGCAATGTAAGCCCAAACAGTATCATAAGATATCAAGTCAAAACTGGCAGTGGCAATCAACATGTTAAACAATGATGATTTGTTCTAATACTGACACAAGCAACAGTGGCCATGAAAGCCCAGGCATCTTGGCTGACTGACTTTTTCAACAGTAACAAAATCACCTATGTGACAAATCCAACACTGAAGGCATGGCAAGAATATTCTAAACCAGCTCTGATTTGGCAAGAAATATTTCTTTTTTTATCAACTTTACAAAATAGTGGGGCTGATATTTTAACTGTCACAAAATATTTCTCTAATGGGGAATGGCCAGACGGATGGAAACTTCATCATCAATGTAGACCAATGCTTGGACTTTATAATCATGTGTGCAGGCAGGGTTGGAAGGCATTCCAAAGCCTGCAACTTTATTTATATCACTCATTGACAGCCTTAAAGTTTAACTCCATCCTCTCCATGGTCGGATCAGAGAAGGGATGTTGCACATATTCAAACTCCTCTTATCAAGTCTCCTATTCATGGCCTTCTTCATTCACTGGATAAATCATTCATGTGGCTACAATGACACAATGCCATCATATCTACACTGTATCAGTATATGGAAGAACCAGTTTACCGAAGACCATGCAGCATGGTTACTGGCCGGCAAAAGGCAGTCAAGCTGGTGCTAGCATGGCTAGATGGACTGGCTAGCACTAAAATCTCCAATATAATGTGCTTGTGAAACCTTATATCAGACAAGATGGACAGATCTATCACAAATCTCAGTAGTAAAAAAGTCATATATGAGATGGATGGATATATATATATATATATATATATATATATATATATATATATATATATATATATATATATATATATATATAAAGCTTTAAAATTACTAACTCCTGATGGTGGAATGGGGAGGAAAGGGCAAGAATTACTGCCCACTGTCTATGAAATAGAAAATATAAATACAAATTTTCATCTTGCTTTTAGGGCTTTATTCTGGAGGAAGCAGGTTGATATCCCCTGAATGTTATTGTGATTGGAAAATATATCAAAGAGAAATGCCTAATGAAGAATGATAATGTTTCATGTGACATAAAAAGAAAGATACTCTAAGGTCTATATTGTTCAGGTGTTAATGAGATAATATCAAAGTAAATAGTAGTAACATACAAAAACTGTTATCTGAGATTGAATGAACTAGTTACAAAGGTAAAGTTTTTAATCACTTTACATGTTACCACTGTTTTTTAAATGTCTTGGATGTGGTAAATCAGAGTTTAGTGATTCAACCTTATCGTTAGGTTACTTAGAAAAACAACAGATACTGTAATACACATCATATTCATAATAAAGCAAGTTTACTAAATTCAGTTCCCTCAAAAAATAAACACAGCAATAATAATGTCTAATTTCACCTAATCATAAATAGAATCACTTCCAAAAAACTGTTGGAAGTCATTTCATAATAAAAAGGTAGTGAAAAAATTAACCTCTTTAGTTTGTTCAACAAACCATTCTGTGACTGGCAACAGTAGAATTGCAGGTGAGTGAATGCGTCTACTTACCAGTCCCAATTCCTCCAATTACAATGGGATCAGCTACGCCTACAACTCCACTAACAACTGATGGGGTTGGTGGGCCCTGGGGAGCAATGCTAGGGAGATAAAGACAGCCAAACCCCTCTGTGTTCATGTCAAACTCCACAAAAGTTGGAGTTACAGATGATCCATGCATTCTGGCATCTCGTGGGGTTGTCATGGAAACTAGACACTTGACCCTGGTGAGTGGGACAGGACAGCCAGCTGTTTGTAGCTTTTTCTCCACTTCATATGGTGTTTTCTTTTCTTCCAGGCTGGGAACCCTACTGAGTGGCCAGCTCTCCCGAAACTGACTGTAGATGACATCTGGGGTGTCATCAGTTAGACGACAATTGAGAGGAGACCCCAGTCTCAAGAAATCCCTGAAAATTGACAGAGAAGGTTGTTAGATTTTGCTTTCAAAAAGTAACACAGGAAAAATAAAAGAGTACTCACTGGCATGAAATATATCATTATTAACTTCTTTAAATACATGAACTATTCAAGGCTAAAGTTCAATACAACATAAGAAAAAAAGCAAAATATAGCATCCTATTACTCATGCCTGGACATTTAGGTTTTGCAATTACTGAGGGAACCATGTGTGTGTGTGTGTTTGTGAAGGAGGGGTATCTGTTATTAGTACCTGTATGTTGTTACTCATGCCTGGCATTTAGGTTTTGCAGTTACTAAAGGAACCACATGTGCCTTTGGGGGAAGGGAAGCCATATGTGTGGTAATGTAACTGCATGCTGTTACTTATGCCTGGACAGTTAGGCTTGCAGTTACTGAGGAAACCGTGTGTGTGTGTGTGTGTGTCTTTGGGGAAGGGGGGGCTACCATCTGTGGTGATGTAACAGTGCAGACATTAAGGCTTGGAGGGGAGGGGCATCTTTGTTTTTGTATCAGTATGTTGCTACTCATTTCTGGACAAGTAAACTTGTACTTAATGGTGGGAGGAGCATCCATGATAAAATGACAGTATATTGTTTCTTGTACCTGGTCTATTAGGTTTTTGTACGGGGGGAGGCATCCCTTGTACTGTAACAGTATGCTGTTACTCACATCTGAACACTTAAATCTTTGCACTTACATGGTGGTAACCATCTGTGATAATATAACACTATCCTGTAATTTCTGCCCGGACATTTATGCTTTGTACTTATTGTAGGGAGTAATATAACAGTTCGTAATTACTCATACCTAGAAAGTTAGGCATAGTACTTGCTAGGAGGATTATCTGTGTTAATGTGTCTTTGAATACTTAGGTTTGCAAGTACATATATATATATATATGCTCATATGAACATAGTTACTATATGTACATATACATGTTCAAATGAACACAGGTATTGTTTGTACATATACATGCTCATATGAACACAGGTATTGTATGTACATATACATGCTCATATGAACACAGGTATTGTGTGTTCATATACATACTCATATGAATACAGGTATGAACATAGGTATTCTACAATTCCACAATTTATTTCTGCTGTAAAAAAAGAAGTTACCTTAGTATTGGAGTTAGCAAAATGAGCTAATTCAAGGTGTCTTTGTTTTACACTATGACCAATATTAAGATCCTTTCCACACAGCCTGCAATAGGCATGAAGCTACCCTAGAAAGGCACTGTATTGTGTTATTCATGTATTCATCTCTGAATCGTATTTTTTATTCCATTCTAATCGATCTGTGAAATCATTTGAGAAACCTTTTTGCTGTACATACACATCGACTAGAATAAATAGGACAACTTTTACTGCCAAATTCCTACAGAATGATTCTGTACCTTACATTATTTTTAACAAAGAATATGTGAGCAAAGATTTAAAAGTAGAAAACCAGTCTGTTATGTCCTAAGCCAAACAGCTGATATAAATAGAAACAGAGGTCAAACCAGCATGTTTCTTGGAAATAGGGCAGCTGCTATAAATAGAACATAACACTTAGGAAAGTCACCACTAGTCTACAGACAAATGTATTTTTATGTCATAGTTACACAGAAGCCATCTTTTCTAGAATACATTCTGTGTGATTAGTGGGATGTTAATAAAAATGAGAAAACAAATTATTAATATTTTTGGGAGGGGGTATACTTAGAAAGTGTAATCCATATACATTTATGCATAAGGAGTAATTTAGTGAAAAAAGCGAAATGATTACACCAAAAGCATAGTGGTTGGTATGTATATATGCATGCTCATATGAACATAGGCATTGTATGTACGTAATTGCTAGACACCTGAGACTCAACAAATGGTCCAATTCATAATTCATGTATCTGCAAGAGATCAATAGATGTCACAGCTGAAGCACTGGTCTCTGCTGTATAAAATAATTAAGCATGATATTCCATATTAAATTACAGAAAGATTAAATTACTACAAGTGATGTTGATCTCCTACACAGAAATTACCTGAGATCTCTAGGCGTCAGAGATTGGGAGGCCAGTCTCTCAAACATGTGTTGCAGAGCAGAATGAAGAGGATGTGACTCATCAGTGAGTGCAACATTACCATGATTCAGAAGTTCATGAGGAAAGCCTGCATCACACATCACCTGTTGGTTATGTTCTGTTCTCAGCAAATTCTTTAACAGCTCTGCCAGATACACCTGTAGATCCAAGGACAACTGACAGGAAAATAAATAAATTTATAATGAGCTAAACTATTAAAACTATAAAATCAGAGAGAAGGAGCCTAAGAAAAGACAAATATAATACTGCATAGAGTCTGATTTGCTATAAATCAGGAAAGGAACAAAAAACAAATCAACTCTTGTGCTAAAATAGTAATGCCTGTTTACTCATGGAGATATCATGAGGCACAAAATACAATGCTAGTATGGATAATGAAAAAAGGAAAATGAGAAAATAAGATGAAACGTAAAGTAATCAATACAGGATTCTACCCTTTCAAAAATATAGTACACATATGATATCATGATACTGAAAAACTTAAAACTTACAAAATGATTTTGTACCATTACTATGGGTTGATGCCATCCTGATTTAGAAATGATACAAATTTAAATTCCATTGGCAGTAATGTGCAAGATTTGTTTCAACATGCTATCTGCTTAATTCTAAATGTTGTCTCTAGTTACAGTAACAAGAAGGTGCAATTAAAACCCCCCAAAAAACTCATTTTAGCCAAATAACTCACCTGCTGAACATCTAAAAATGTTAGTCACAGATAACTGGCACATTTTTCAGACAGGGTTGTGTTCAATATGGCCTGCATTAGGCTAATTCTATAATAATACTACTACTGCATGTACTGCCAATAAACACAGTGCCAGGTGACTAAACTTTCATGTTCAGGTAGGTGGTTTGATACCAGCAAAACATGCAAATCTTGTTTCACAAAAGAAGAGCTCTGCAACTGAAAAATGCATAGGCCTGAAGAACCAAGACATAGTTAATATACCTTTAATATTTTATGTAAGTCATATATTTAGACCTATTCACTGAAAAGACCAATTAAATTGCAAATAATGTTTCATTTTCTCAACACTTTAAGACCATGATTTCAATACTGATGGTTGTTCTAAATGCAATCATTTGTCCACCATAGTGAAAATTCCCATAAGTGTTCAGACCATTACAAAATTGCCTTCTGTACTAATAGTGCACAACTCTATCCTTACCAATCATAGTCATTAAAACATTTCCCCCATACACTTTTGATAAATTGGTGTCTGTGAATGCATCATGTATTCTTGAATTGGTATATAAAATGAATTCTGCTGATAAAGACCCACTAATAAAATATGTATCTTGTCCACATATTAAGACTGTCATTTTATTCACTGTCATATAAGAACCACGTGTGAAATTGATGGGAAAACATTTATTACCTCTTTGTTGTTTTAAATCCTTTTATATGAAAGGAACTTCACAAATATTGCTATGTAATGCATACAAGCTGAATGGTTCTAATATCCAAGAAATAGATTAAGCAACAAACCTGTTTATCTGCCTCACACTCCACTGCAGGCAGGAGATGGAACAGTGACATGATGGCTCCTGTGTGAATAATAAGGTCAGGCTGGCAACTTGTCAGGGATGTAGTATTCATGCTGCCAGTACTGGCCCGTTTGGGTTTCGGGGAACTGTGTGGGGACAAGCCACCTTCATACCCCACTGTTAATCTCTTCAGGGATGGGGAATCCCCAGCAATCTGTATTCCCATATAGGGCCTATATAAAACTTGATATCATTCAAATGACTTTCAGTAACAAGATCAAAGAACTTTAAGTACTGACTAAAATGTTCATCAGATCATCTAACACTTACACCAGTCTTTACATGGTAGGATGCAACACAAGTAGAAAATATTGAAATCTTACTTGATATGAGTGGCAATATAATATTTTAGTCTTTAATTCAATTTGCAGTATTTTAATCTAGTGATGATACACTACTGCAGTTCATGTACACAATAGTGAGATCTTACATGGCCTAAAGTAACAATTATACACTAGAATGCTTAATAGGTTATGATTGGAGTTAGTATGCATCTCTAAGTACTCAGGAAGACTCAATGCCAAATATGTGTTTTAAAAAAGCTACATGTTTGCTAATTTAAGATTATTTTTCTTTGAATAAGAAACTGAAAAAGAAAACATTTGATCCAAGTGTTATTTTCTTACCAGAAAATAAATATCAAGAACAATATATTGAAGGTCAAGATTTTATACCCTGTTATAAGAATAAGAAAAACTGATTCTGAAAGAAAATGATAGATCTATTTCACAAAAATGTTTGGGTCATAAGAAAATAACATTTTCTTTCCAGCCAACATTTCCTGCATTACAAAAAATATATTCAATATTTTCAATCTTATCTATTTACAAGAAACACCTGCTATGCAATGTCTAAATTAAGAAATATGTGACTGGTCAATGCTTTTAAGTACATGTACAGTCAAACTTGTCCTAATGGTCAATCTGTTCAGAAGTCACCTGATCACAATGGTTATTCTAATCCATATTTCCTATAAAAATGCCCTGCATTTAACTGTCAACTGCTGATTTCGGAAAAAGACAGGTTTTATCCTTCCAGGAGTGGACTGAAGCAAGTCATTTGCTGGATGATGGGAAAAGAAGTTGTGTTAGCACTGCAGAAATGGAAGTCACCTTTTTAGCCAGTGTGAAGGTATAGGTAGATATTTTTATGTAAATTAAAACTATATGAATCCTGAAGAAAGATGTTAAACTTTGTGAAGATATAAGAGTAACATCCCTTATGACTAAATTCATGGGTCATCCAATATTCAAGACATGTCAAAGAAAGCAGGTCAAGCTTAAGTTAAACTTTGTGAAAATATAAGAGTAACATCCCTTATGACTAGATTCATGGGTCATCCAATATTCAAGACATGTCAAAGAAAGCAGGTCAAGCTTAAGTTTATGGGTTACAACTTAGAGCCTGCATATATGGCTACTTTTGATTTTCTGTTCACCACAGGCTTCTCAAATTTTGATTTTGGCAAGCTAAGCATCTGACTAATCCAGATACTGTTTTCAACAATCTATAACTAAGATTGGTGTATATTTTTATAACTGTTCATGAGTTCATCTCTAGGATCGATTAAAGTGAGCAAGATACAGCTGTGAGAAACATAAATTTGGGAAAAAGCAAAATATATCCATAATTATGATATTGTTGTTCAGTGAATATAAAACAATCTTGATAGTGTAATGAGAACAACAAGAACAGTATTCAGTGTGTTGTATTCCATCAAATTTTATCTTAAAAGTCAAACTGCATACAGCAGTCACCTTTGTGCAATGACCAGTTTTGCCTTTTCCCATGAGTGACCACTATTCACAAGAATCTGAATATTCCTTTTTATACTTCTGTGCTGATTATTAACACTTTTAAGAGGCTTAATTTACATTTTGTCTTCAACATGTGACTCTTGCTGAGCACCATTTTTAAAAAATTCTGTAATCAACAATTTGATCATGCAGATACTTATCATGAAAAATATTTGTAATTTAAAGCAATAGAGGTACTGCTGTAAAGTTAGTCTGGATCCCTGACTAATTCCACTAATTCTAATATGAAAACTGGACTGAAATCAAACATGGATGGACCAATTATCAGGATTTTTGGCAACAATCATTTTTCCATACCTTTTGCTTTTAATTTGAAAGTTCTTATATTAAGGGTTATTTTCATAAGACTGATGGCAAAAATCATAAGGGTTGGCAGGTCTGCTTCAGGTGATGCCTAATCCATACAAAATGGGGGACTAGTTGCCTTCACATGATTGTGAAACATGGAAGGATGGATGGACACTAAGATTCATATATACTGCCATTAGAAACAGGAGTGTACCATGCATGGTGGTACTGATAAGATTGCTTCTTAATTTTTTTTTTGTTTTAAGAAAAAAATTCTTGTCAAAAATTTATTTCTTTCCCCAATGCAAGATCTGATGCTTTACTTGGAATTCAACTTATTGTTTTTTCCTTAAAATGAGAAGAGTGTTTTCTTATCAAGAACACAGCTTTGAAAGGTTATTTCTTTACAAGGAATTTTAACTTGTCTTTTTTGTCTTCTTGGAACAAAAATCAATGTTTCTTAACAACATTCTTATAACATTAAAAAGAAACTGGAAAATGGTGTGCAAGTAACAAGAAGACACTAAAACACATGTCATGAGCTTCCTGATTTGTTTTCTGTCCATGAGATTATTTTAAGATACAGCTATTTACCTGTCAAAAGCATCAAGAGCCATGTCATAGAGATTACGCATCATCAGACAACAGGACAGCACAGTACTTGGGGCTTTAGGCTTTGATCTGCAAAAGAAAAACATCCACACAGCTTTGCACATTACCACAGTTTGGCAAACACTGGATAATAAGGTAATGAAAAAGCAATGACAAGTGCCTGATCACTGCATGAAAATAAGGTATTTAAGACTCAACAACTAGTGCCTCATTCTGTATGAAAATAAGCCATTTAGCAAGCAATGACAAGCACCTGGTCTCTATAAAAATAAGGGATTTACCAAGCAATGAATATTCCTTGGTCTCTGTATGAACAATAAGTCATTTAGCAAGCAATTACTAGTGCCTGGTCTCTGTATGAAAACAAGGCAATGACAAAACTGCTTTTTTAGTGGGTTCTGTACTGATTGTCTCACAGGCTTGTAATTCACAAGAGGAAACCAGCCTTTTCACCCAATGTCACAAATCTGATGTCAGGTTGTAAACAAAATAATGGTGCTAATGAATAAATATTAATTAATAATGTTATTAATGATTAATTAATTTGTGCACTGCATATTCATCAATGGAAAATAACTTGAAAACCGAAAATCTTTCTCACAGTTTTTTAGCAGTTTGTAACTATTCTAATTCCTATTATACTTATGCTCCTCCATTCCCCAAAATATCAGAAAGGAAAACAAGCATCAGGATTGGGAGAATAGTTGAGGGCACTCACCATCAAGGTCTCATCAACCATGTTACAATACTTTATGTCACCAGGTAATACAGAGGAATACACCTCTTGCTATAAGGGGTCATAGCTTCAATACCTGCCCATGCCAGCCCAGGTCTGCCACTTCAGAGTGCCCTTGGCACAAAGCTTCCATTTCATTGGCATGATATTGCCAATAATGTGTTAAAAATGCCATTAACACCAACAAAAATTATTTTCTTTGGATTATCATGATTTGTGAATAGCTGTTTGTATTTGACATCAGAGGATTTCAAATGGATTACATACATGCATGTAACTGTTATTTATTATTTTGTGCTTTAGAATTTCTAAAAATGTACTACACATGGCAGGATATCATGCAGTTGTTAATAACTAGCATATGTTACTGGTGCTTTGAACCTAGAGCTGTTCCAATAAATATACTATGTACATGGGAAAGACAGTTTTAATGTGGAGTAGATGCAATTTTGATTTTTATATCATTTTCGTTTTTTTTTTGTTGGGGAGGTAATGTATGCTAGGGAACTCTGATTGCTCAGAGTTCATGTGAAAATGATACAACATTCTAATAACAATTATGGCCAACTAATCCTACATTAAAAATACCTTCCATGGGTCCCAAGTATGTTTTACAGGAACAGTCCATATTAAAGACAGGTGTAACATGTTGTTTTTAATGTTGAATCTCATAATGTTGGAACTTCCAAATGTATGTCAATATAGGCTCAAGGAAAACAACATGCAGCTTTTGTATTATCTTTATTTCCATTTTAAAACACTATTTAACAAAATTAAATGCACAAGTACCATGAAGTGAAAAACTTTATTTACATATACTAGAATTATTATTGTACTTATGAATTGCATGTTGTTGTCACACACACACACACACACACACACACCAGTACACACATCCATAGAATTTCTATGCCATGGTTTGGTACATAATATATCAGCATTTAAGGATCCCAACTGTTGTGTCATAATGGGTGGAACTGTATTTGAACAAATGTTACAATTGGTGGAACTGTATTTGGAAAGATTGTTACAATGGGTGGAACTATATTTGAACAAATGTTACAATTAGTGGAACTGTATTTGAACAAATGTTACAATTGGTGGAACTGTATTTGTGAAGATTGTTACAATGGGTTGAACTGTATTTGTACAGATGTTATAACAGGAGAGAACTGTATTTACACAGATGTTATAATAGGAGATAAGTGTATTTACACAGATGTTATAATAGGAGAGAACTGTATTTACACAGATGTTATACTAGGGGAGATCTGTATTTACACAGATGTTATAACAGGAGAGAACTGTATTTGTACAGATGTTATAATAGGAGAGAACTGTATTTACACAGATGTTATAATAGGAGATAAGTGTATTTACACAGATGTTATAATAGGAGAGAACTGTATTTACACAGATGTTATACTAGGGGAGATCTGTATTTACACAGATGTTATAATAGGAGAGAACTGTATTTACACAGATGTTAAAATAGGAGAGAACTGTATTTACACAGATGTTATAATAGGAGAAAACTGTATTTACACAGATGTTTTACTAGGGGAGATCTTTATTTATACAGATGTTATAAAAGGGTAGAACTGTATTTGCACAGATACCAATCTGTTTAAAATTAAGACACAGATAACTGTTTATGTTCTGTCAATCTTTGTATTTCCAGGTCAACATATCTGTATTAGCCTATCAGACAAAGTATTAGATTTTATAAAGATTTCTTATAGGAAAACAACAAGTTCAAAATGATGATTTTTACTTTCATTAATGTAAAAGCTGTAAATTTAAATGATGACTTTGACAGGTCAACACATGGTGTGTGTCAGATCTCTGTTAATTAGAGATCTACATTAAAATCACAATGGTATAGATACACACATTGATGCAATTATTTTGGCTTTACATATAACAATAACATTATAACTCTGTCAACTTTACACAATGTGTTCTCCTATTAATGCAATAATGGTCCAATGGGACAGCACAATACACCAGTTGCATTGATGTCCAATGGGACAGCACAATACAGCAGTTGCATTGATGTCCAATGGGACAGCACAATACAGCAGTTGCATTGATGTCCAATGGGACAGCACAATACAGCAGTTGCATTGATGTCCAATGGGACAGCACAATACACCAGTTGCATTGATGTCCAATGGGACAGCACAATACACCAGTTGCACTGATGTCCAATGGGACAGCACAATACACCAGTTGCATTGATGTCCAATGGGACAGCACAATACACCAGTTGCATTGATGTCCAATGGGACAGCACAAGACAGCAGTTGCATTGATGTCCAATGGGACAGCACAATACACCAGTTGCATTGATGTTCAATGGGACAGCACAATACACCAGTTGCACTGATGTCCAATGGGACAGCACAATACACCAGTTGCATTGATGTCCAATGGGACAGCACAATATGCCAGTTGCATTGATGTCCAATGGGACAGCACAATACACCAGGTGCATTGATATTAAAATGACTGTTGACTGATACACTTATAAATTGCAGACTTTTGATCCTTATCATATTCATTACAAGTAAAATGAAAAATAGAAAGATAAGAGTGGCTCTGAATAAGTTCAATTGAATGAAAATTGCATAATCTGACCTTGTATCTGTGCTAAATTGGAAGTAGTCTTCAAATATGTTGCTGAAGTTCTTTGAAGGAGCAAGTTCTTCAGGAATGGGCTGGATATCCATGGTGGAAGAGAAGCAGCCAAGCAACCGCACTGCTTCTGTCAAACTGTCATATCTTACCTGCAAGCATATGGCATGTTATTATGGGACAATATGCAGCCTGAATTAGGATATTATTTTCAGTGACTTTGCTTATTTCTTCCAGCATATATTGGGCTATATCATCATTAATCTGGTTGCAATTTGTATGACAAATGCTCAAATCTAATTCAATGTGTCAAATATATTGATGGTTTGATAGACCCATCTTTGTTACTTTATCAGTGAAAATTTTATTACTTCTTAACCAATGGTTAAACTTTAACATGGAAAATGTATGTGGTTTGATTTGGATATTTATTCTGTTAGATTCTATGATTAAAAGAAAAAAAACTAATGAGATGATAGAAACATATACTCATGCAAGAAAAACTTATTTCAGATATTACATAAGAAAAAAAACATTCTCTTTTTACTATAAATAATCTTGTTCCTGAATCAAATATTATAACAAAAAATGAGGAATGTTGAATTGCCTGCTCTGATATATAATATGAAAACTTTCCAAACTCACTACAGTATCAAGGCAGGTCACAATGACCAACATTGCCAGTTGTAATATCCTCCAAAATAAATATGCTTATAAAATTTCATGATAGTATATACAACAATGGCAGAAAAACTGGGCTAACTGCCAAAACTTAAATCACAAATGTAAAAAGTTGGTTACAGTAATCTACTTTGCCCATTGTGATTAGTAACCTTCATGAATATACTTATCAAGTTTCATGACAACTAGAATACATAAAATCATATGTATATAACCATCAAGATTCATGACTGTACACTAAAATACATAAAACCATATGTATATAACCATCAAGATTCATGACTGTACACTAAAATACATAAAACCATATGTATATAACCATCAAGATTCATGACTGTACACTAAAATACATAAAACCATATGTATATACCCATCAAGTTTCATGACTGTACACTAAAATACATAAAACCATATGTATATAACCATCAAGATTCATGAATGTAGACCAGGATACATAAAACCATATGTATATAACCATCAAGATTCATGACTGTACACTAGAATACATAAACTATATGTATATACCCATCAAGATTCATGAATGTTGCCTAGAATACATAAAACCATATGTATATACCTATCACGATTCATGACTGTAGACTAGAATACATAAATCATATGTATATACCCATCAAGTTTCATGACTGTAGACTAGAATACATAAAACCATATATATATATATATATATATATATATATATATATATATATATATATATATATATATATATATATATATATATATATATATATATATATATATATATATATATATATATATAAAACCATCAAGATTCATGACTGTAAACTAGAATACATAAAACCATATGTATATAACCATCAAGATTCACGACTGTAGACTAAAATACAAAAATCATATATATATATATATATATATATATATATATATATAACCATCAAGATTCATGACTGTAGCCTAGAATACATAAAACCATATGTATATAACCATCAAGATTCATGACTGTACACTAAAATACATAAAACCATATGCATATATATATATATATATATATATATATATATATATATATATATATATATATATATATATATATATATATATATCAGACCTGTTTACCCATAAATTTTCCTGTCAGTATTTTAAGCAATGCCTGTCAGTATTTTCAGACCAAAGTCAGTATTTTCAGCACACAAATAGTATATACTATCAATATACTATACTTATCATTATGTAGTATTACACGACATAATGACTATACAATATTGTGTAAATAACTCTTAGTTTGCAAAGATGCTGCAATTCAGTTAATTCTGTGTTTCAAGGCACAAATATGCAGAAATTGAACACCACTGACTTAAACATCCTGTTCATATTATAGTGATAAAAACCACAAAAAAATACAACATAACCAAATTTATTGTTATTTACCTCCGTTACTTTCTCTAGAAATTATGTTTTCTCAGCTTCACACATATCCATAACATTATAATTAAAGCCAATTCTCTATTTTACATAGTTAAGGACGACTTGATATAAAACATTATGACAGACATTGTTACCACCCATCCACTTAGAAAATAATAAGTTTATCTAGATAGGTGAAGGCAATCTTATTTATCTGATAAAATCTAGTATCATCTTGGTCAATATTTACTAGAATGGAAATAAGGTTAATAAATTATTTTTCATTTCTTCCGTTAACTTGTCAGCTGTACACAATGACAAATTCATATTTGCGATCAACTCACATAGAATCGCCTCAGCACGTGTTATTTGTTTTTGAAGTATGTTTTGATCACTGACTTCCTTTCCTTTCATCATTGACAAAATGTTTCTATTTCCATTCACTAATGATTTCAATTTTGTATGATTTTCCGATTCCACATACCGTGAACAGTCACTCCTTCCATCATGTGCACAGGAAAAGTCGAAGTTGCAAACAGTGCAATGCACAAAATGTTCTCCTTTTGACGATGGTTTAAGGCATAGCCACAGAGTAGAATAAACTGGTAGAAAATGCTGCTTTCTGTGTTAGACTTTCCATTTTCATCATCAGTTTCGTGCTGAAACTTTCTTGTCGGCGGCATTTTCCTTTGTTTAAACAACCGGATGTTGAGAATGTCAAAATAAGTGACGTGGCACAAAATGCGGACACGGATGCGGACCGAAGAGACGATACAACGAAACGAAACGGAAAAAAAAAAACGGCTTAAAAAATTAATTTTAAAAAGTAATAAATAAATGCAACCTCAAATCGTATTTTTAGTTCAATGACCGTATGACCGTACGGATGGGCTTTATTCCGTACAAATACGGTCAAATACGGTCGGGTAAACAGGTCTGATATATATATATATAACCATCAAGATTCATGACTGTAGACTAGAATACATAAAACCATATATATATAACCATCAAGATTCATGACTGTAGACTAGAATACATAAAACCATATGTATATACCCACCAAGCTTCATGACTGTAGACTAGAATACATAAAATCATATGTATATAACCATCAAGATTCATGACTGTAGACTAAAAAACAAAAACCATATGTATATATATATATATATATATATATATATATATATATATATATATATATATATATATATATATATATATATATAACCATCAAGATTCATGACTGTAGCCTAGAATACATAAAACCATATGTATATAACCATCAAGATTCATGACTGTAGACTAAAATACAAAAAACTATATATATATATATATATATATATATATATATATATATATATATATATATATATATATATATATATATATGTTTGTATATATATATATATAACCATCAAGATTCATGACTGTAGACTAGAATACATAAAACCATATGTATATACCCACCAAGCTTCATGACTGTAGACTAGAATACATAAAATCATATGTATATACCCATCAAGATTCATGACTGTACACTAGAATACATAAACCATATGTATATAACCATCACGATTCATGACTGTATACTAGAATACATAAAATCATATGTATATACCCACCAAGCTTCATGACTGTAGACTAGAATACATAAAATCATATGTAAATACCCATCAAGATTCATGACTGTAGACTAAAATACATAAAACCATATGTATATACCCACCAAGTTTCATGACTGTAGACTAGAATACACAAACCAATATGTATATATTCAAGTTTCATGACTGTACTCTATAATACATAAACCAATATGTATATATTCAAGTTTCATGACTGTACACTAGAATACATAAACCAATATAAATAAATTCAAGTTTCATGACTGTACACTAGAATACACAAACCTGTATGAATATATTCATCAAGCTTCATGACTGTGCTAGAATATGTAAAACCCATCAAGATTCATGACTACACTAGAATACATAAAACCATATGTATATAACCATTAAGTTACACAAACCAATATGAAAATATATGCATCAAGTTTCATGACTGTACACTAAAGTACATAAACATATATGAATATACCCATGAAGTTTCATGACTGTACACTAGAATATACAAACCCTTATGAATATAATCATGTTTTATGAATACATAGAAGAGTGCCAG
This sequence comes from Potamilus streckersoni, assembly GCA_016746295.1. Classification (NCBI taxonomy): domain Eukaryota; kingdom Metazoa; phylum Mollusca; class Bivalvia; order Unionida; family Unionidae; genus Potamilus; species Potamilus streckersoni. Next base: position 221,811 of record JAEAOA010001772.1, on the reverse strand, counting down.
AGAAATGGAACTAATATGAAAACTTATCATAATCATTGGAACTTGAGAGAAGAATACCGACTTTTTTTTCCCTATGGTAAACAGTTTCCTCCATGATGAATTAACTCATGAACTTTTATGACCGCATTATGTGTAATTAATTTAATCATTCGTCTGTTAGTTTTTTTTTTATTCTTATACATGTTATAGTAATATAACATTGTTCACTGGACTTGACCTTGTCCAAAATTGAGTTCAGTTCTGTTAGACCTGATTGACTGTTTTTTATTTTATTTTTTTTATTTCATTGATGTAAACAACTAATAATAGCTTCATTGTCCTATATGGAAACAAGTTCATTGACCAAATTATTATGCAGATAAAAATGTTTTTGGTGAGGGTTTTGGGGATTCCAAAGTAGGGTACTATGTTTTAAATAAACAGGCTCATTAAATCATGCCATAAAGTTATTTTCCATTAGGTAATGGTTGTTTTCAGAAAATTCTAACTTATTACCTTAAGTCAAACAGAGAACTATATTATCTTGTGAGTGTCTGAATTTTACCAGTTGTGCTATAACATCTGGCACTATAAATTGTATTATGTAATGACAGTTTGGGCTGAATTTTTTTTTCTTCAAATTACTGATTTCAAGTGATTATTTTCTCTGGAAATACAAAAGACATTCATGGAATTTATACTGAAGTAAAACCTAGAATAATATTTCAGTGATTCAACAAGAGACTGTTGACACATCAGTGTGAAGCTGGCTATAAAAGAAATGTCATTGCCTTCAGTTTTAAATCTATTCGGGACATGAACTGAATTTTATTCAGGACTTTTTGTTAGTAGGACTTGTAACTTTAATTATTCTTGGATTATTTTTGGATTTAATTCATAAAACTTTAAGCTTTTTTTTCCTTTTTACTTTGTATTCTAGGGAAATAAATTATTTGTTAAATTTTACAAAGCTTGTTGTCTTCACTCTTTTCTGTTACTTATTTTAAGAGCATAGGCTCAGATCATAACAGTATATAAAAAGGTATTATAAAAAATGGGCTAAATGAAAAACTGGCAATGTGATGCCTATGTTCTGCCATGTTTTGAAGGTCAGACAAAAATATTTTCTCTCTCCTAATTTTATATAGACAGGGAGGTAGGCTGGTAGGTAGGTATGAACATACATATAAGGTTTAACAATCACACATACATATAAGGTTTATCAATCACTATAACCTTGACCTTTGATTTTCTGACCCTAACATTTATAGGATTTGGTCCAGGTGTATGATATAAAATTAATGTATGGGCCCCGAGTGGCCTAAAGTGCTCTCCGTTATGGATCAGTGTGAGTTCGAGTCTAAGAGTCTAAGATTCGGTAAATGTGGAGGTGTGAGAAAGATTGCCAGTAGCTTCTCATGGGTCAGTGGTTCTTTCAACAGATTTCCTGGTTTCTTCCTCCACCATTAATACTGGCCGACATGTATAGCCTATCGTGTGATGAAAATTGGTGTTACACCCCCAAATACTATACAATACAATACAATAAAACTAATGTCATTGTGCAGAAACCATGTGAGTCATAGTGATCTTGACCTTTCATCTTTTAACCCAAAAATAAATAGGGTTTTTTTCTCACACCCAATGTGCAAACCATCTACAAAGTTTGGTAACTGATGATGGTGAAAACTGAATTACTGCATGGAAAAATTTGGTAAAAAAGGATGAATGAACACAAGAAAGCATGAACAACACCAAAACATATTAGCATCACATTATGGCAGACATGTTGTTGGCACAATCTACACCTATAGTACTATCATTGATCCAAGTTGTATGTGTCTAGCTTTAACAATCATGGATTTCAAGTGAATTACACAAACATAAAATTAAATCTATACAAACATCACAATATACATAATTATCTGAAACTGATGAAGATGTTAAAAATTACTTAAGTTTGAAATTCTACCATTCAAGTGTTGACTACTTTATAATGTGTCTCAATTTCTGAGTTTTTTATGTTATGCTTGGCTAGCTTAATGGCATTTCTATCACTTTACTTGCTACAATTTCCCAAAGACAAACTGTGGCACCTAACCTAGGTTAGCCTTGACAAAAACCTTGGGTTACAAGAATGACCCTATCAACTCCCCTAAGATGCACTTACATCCGAAGTGAAGAACTTGGCATTAGCTGGTTCGTATCTCATAGCAACTGTCAACGTGCTGAACACAGTCTTCAACATGGTCAGGATCTCCTGCCGGTTCACTACAAGAGAAGTAAAAAGCATTTTAGTGAATGAAAGAAAATGTCCACACAAGTTGGTTTTTCATGCCAACATGATATTCAACTGATAATTTTTAAAATAAACTGTTAAAGAAATAAAATTTGTAAATAAATTATGTTTAGCCAAGAATATCTACCCAATCACATTAATTTTACTGATATAATGTGTACTAACTTTTGAATCCAGCAATTCCTGCAGGACAAAAATGTTGTTTTCTCACATCTATATAGCATACAAAAATTAACAGAAAAAACAAATTTACTTAAAAGAAGCCTGCATATGGGTAATTTGTATGCATTTGAATGTTTAAACCGTTTTTATTTTATAACTGTCTCCACACAAGTATGACTGATGTAAACAGGATCTCACAAGGTTTCAATTTTATATTGGGCACATGAAAGCCACACAGCAAATCATTGTTTCAAAAGTTGGATATGTCAGTGTGATCTGTTCATTTTTCCATAAAATACAGTAATTTGAATTTGACTAGATCTTTACATCATGGTCTAAAGGAATCAAATTTTTTGTCTGTGCCCTATAGCAACAGATATACCCAGTGGAAAAGGACCATGATAAAATATACACAAAACCTTTCTCACCTGTTTTATCAGACAGTTTGGTTGAATTTGTTAGTAATTTTTGGAATGTTCTCTGTTATGTGCATATGTTTTAATTTACAAAACCAATGTCAGTCACACTGGATTATAAAACCAGGCATCCAGAGATTACTTTATAAAACTGTGTAATGCATTTTCTCATTCCCACCATATACTGCCAATGTTGATTTGAAAAAAATGCATTTAAACAGTAAATAATTGAGATCTGAGGCTGAGGTTAACAAAGAATGATAAACATTATGTTCAGCTAAGTTTGCTAAGTACACTTACACCCTAATTATTCCAAACCCAGTCACTCAATCGTTTTTTTTTGCTTATTCTCCCAGCTTTTTGTAATCTTTGGGTATCTTTTGTATTCCAAATGGGTATATTTTGTATTCCACATGGGTATCTTTTATATTCCACATGGTGATGACACATAATCAAATCAACTTAAATATTGCTGTTCCTTCTTTTCCTTCTTGAGAATATTAATATTTTGTTTTTACTTATGTGCAGACTGTTTTATCTATTAAGGAGCTCAATGTCCTGTTCATCTTCAATGTGTTTTCATTCAATAATGATAATGCTAGATGAGCAACAGCTTGATTATGCAGTCATTTTAAATAAAAAATATGGGCAGTTTTTGACCTGCCAAATGTACTCCTGTGAAATTAGACTGGTTTCCTAATTAACTCCATTGAATATAAAAAATCAACACTGACACTAGATTAGCTCCAAAAGCTCTAATTGCAGCTTGGTATCAGTGTTGTAATGATTTTTTAAAGGAATGTAAACCTTATCAGACACAGCTGATATGTACAATGTTTACTGACAAACAACTCTTTACTGGCTTAATTTTATGGCTTTTGATGTACCAAAAAATGTGTAATCATTATACAAGCAAGCATAAGACAATTATATGGGAAAAAACTATAATTACAAGTATGTAAGCAAAGGGCATATGTAAGCAACTCCTCTCATGGGCATATAATAAAATCTTTTGAAAGAAAGATTTTTAAAGACAGTGGGAAAATTTTAAAAAAAGGCCATAAATCAGACTAACATGGTACCTACAGAATGTCCGTAGAGAGAGAAAGAGACAGAAAGACTGAATGACAGAGAGAGAGACCTTTATCCCAAGGAGATTTTGGTGGATCTGCCAGACATCCCTCCATGGAAACTAGGACAGACATCACATACACAAATCCCCCAACTTTTCTGAACACAGTTCTGGTCTTGTGACTCTCCCGCAACACAGTCAGCAGGGACTAAAAGCAGACAATCTTGCAATAATTTATTGAAACAAACATGGCTGTTCATATGACTTTCATTTAAAATGACTGCTGTAGTGCAATACTGGATGTCAGATCAACACTAGTTCATTTAGGACCCAATGTGACATTAAAAGATTATTATAGACAAAATCCTATGTTCATAAACATCTTACCATCTAGTTGTAGTAAACAGCATGATTTTCATGATGGATGCTGTAGTGGACTAATTGGATGTCTGAGCTCAACCATTTTCATTTTGGACAAACCAGAATAAATGTATGTGTGAAGTTTCATGGCTATGGCCCAAGTAGTTTATGAAGAGTGGCGATAAGAATGTGTTAAAGAATGGACATACAGTGTGACCCTGCTATAACATAGTAGATGGGAGCCATAGAACCCAACTGTATTTTAGACCGAACCATGTCATAAGCAACCATGTCAGTTAGCTTAAGAAAATGATGCACATACCCAAAAAAATGTGCAGGGGGGAGTAGATAAAAAAGTGGGTGCAAAAATATGTGCTTCTTTGGCACAGTTATCATCTCTTAAATTGATTCTTATTAAATGAGAAATACACCTGTAGTGAAAACAGAGAAGGCATATATAATATTTTACTTTATTCAGAGAATTACGCATCGGTACATATATGTATATACTGTTTATATATACATGTCTTCTTCTTCTTCTTGTTGTAGGATTTAATGCCATTTTTCAGCACACGATAGGCTATAAATGGCAGCCAGTATTAATGGTGGAGGAAGAAACCAAGAAATCCCTGGAAAGAACCGCTGACCCACAAAAAGCTACTGGCAAGCTTTCTCACATATCCAAATCCTAGACTTGAACCCACACAGACGGAGGTGAGATGGCAGTCATCCATAAATCACTCAGGGACCCCTATACATGACTAATGTGTAGCAATAAATAAAGTAACAACAATGTGTACTCACCCGCGCATCATGTCACATACGTAGAATCCACAATGCAAGTAATTCCATAGAAAATATCCAAACACACTGAATTAAAATATTCAATAATTCTATCATACAGGTCTGTCTGAATTCAGTGTTAAAAAATAGCACAATCATGTAATGAATGATAAAGCACATTTTACTGTTTAGTACATCCCAATTTGGTAGAAGTTAAAGTTTTAAGCACAAATGGTAGAGTTAATAAGCATTAACTTTTTTCCTGTTAAAAGGAAACTTTCACAGCACAGTAAAGTATTCCAGTCATGTTAGAAAATGAAACAATCCACCAGATTGCATTGCTTTTATTTAAGTTCATTACTGACTTTCTTGGTTAATATTGAAGATTACAGTGGACTTTCTTTGATGAAGGGTGCATGCATTATTGAAGTCACCATTAAAGGCTGGCTTAGGAAAACCAAACAAATGCCCATTCCATATTGTGGTGGCAACATAAAAAAATTGTAATTACATGATTGAGACTGATTTTTTTCCCTCATTTGCTTAGTATGTTTCATAACATTTAGTGCCTCAAAGGTAATGTCTTCTTTGAAATTTCAGCTTCCTTTTTATCTGGGTACATTTTGTTTAAAAACTGAATTGGCCATCATATGGTCAATTGTAATTACTGATCCTCCCTGCCTATTGAAGAGACAAGTGAGAGCTTGAGGGCAGGGGGATATTTGTGGTAGTGGAGAGCTGGGGGGGTAGATTTGTGGTAGTGGAGTGAGAGCTGGGGGGGTAGATTTGTGGTAGTGGAGAGATGCTGCCTTCCATGCACGAGTCAAAAATTTATAGAAATGATCTCTTGACGATAGAGATGCAGGTGTTTTAGTCTGATGACAGGAATTACCACAGAAAATATAATTGTTTTGAAAGATTTAAGTCTGAGTGAAAAGAAGATGAATTTTACTTAACATCCACATACAAATGTCAGTCTGTGTAAATATATTAATTACTAATTTGAAAAAAGTGAGTATCTCAAAACATACAGTACTCATGTTAGATGTCAACATAAGTGAATATGATACAATGCACTGTTAAGATGGTTTGTCAATTTGAACAAAGAATTTGTTTATGTAACAATAAATTGCAAATTTCAGTGCATTTTATATCAAGTTTGTGGCTTCCTTTCATGTGGTCTCTGTATTTTTCCACTCCAAACCAATAGTTGTATATACAAATTTTAACAGTCAACAATGTATCCAATAAAAAAAAAATCACCAGATAGTATATTTTGCCACCAATAAGGAAAAAGACAACAATTTGTGACATTGGTGAATCCCTGTGTGATTCCTGAATAAATGTTTTACATGGGTTTTTTTTGTACTTTTAAGAAAAAACACTATTTTTTCATGTATGAGAAAAATGCATATAAAATTTCAGGAGCAACACCACGATCATCTTGTATTATTCATATGCAATTTGTTCACTTTTAAGAATTTCTTTCGTGTATTAGAAAAATATATGTATGTGAAATTCCAGGAGCCAAACCACAACCACCTTATATCTGAATTTATGTTTTAATGGCACATGCTATAGTGGGGTCACACTGTACACAGACCACTGACAATGGAAGACAAATGACAGATGGCTGACTCACACTGTACACAGATGACTGACAATGGAAGACAAATGACAGATGGCTGACTCACACTGTACACAGATGACTGACAATGGAAGACAAATGACAGATGGCTGACTCACACTGTACACAGATGACTGACAATGGAAGATAAATGACAGATGGTTGACAACATGCCGACCCCTATACTCATCTAATGGAAGCTGAAATTTGGAGACCATGACAGTGCAAAAAGACTGGATAAGAACTAAAGGTTTACATTCAGGTTATAGAATCTACAATGTCACATGAGTTTTGATAAGAGCTATTCCCTAAACCCATGAGAACAAGAGCTTTAAAAGCTCCACTGTGCATGACAAACACTGTTGCCCTGGGAATAGGAGTTTAATGTTAACTGAATACTTACTTGATTACATTAACATCAGCAATATAACCTCCTGAATCCAGCCCTTTCAAAGACAAAATTTTGTCTGTCAATAATATATTGAGGGCAATAACTCTTGCTCATTATATAAGCTTGCCACCTACAGCTGGCACTAGTTTAAAGCTGAGCAGAACATCTTGTAAATAGATGTTGACATAGTAAGGTTGGGAGAGTACTAAAGTAATGTGATTATTCTATGAGAAACTAAAAACTTTTGCTTTCTCCTTCAAATCTGTTCCCTGATGACATTAATATTGGGAGAACAGGTAACAGTGAATGCTAATAAGACTCAAGCCTAAACACAGGTAACTTCTGAGAGGACAATTTCAAAGTCCTATTTGAAGGTTAACCATACTCTCCTAAATGGGAGCAGAACCACTAGAAGCGATGTAGATTACATTTAGAAAGAAGATATAATTAAATCTTTTTACAACAAAAAAGTTTTAGGTGAATCCAGAAAATCTGTACAAGGTGTTCATCCGCAGACTGTACTGATGTCATCTGGGATTGGTAGCACCTGTGTGACTGGTACTGGGCTTACCAGATCCTGAGTGTGTTTACTGTGGAGTTTCAATGATAAAAATTTGAGAAAGCTGTCTGTGCAAACATGCCAACTGACAGCCTTGACAATATTTTTGATAGAAACTACAGTCAAAGGCAAAGCTTATTTTGTGAGCAGAGAACTTCATGACATCACTCTAAATTAGAGTACACCGTATGTGTTACCTATGTCAGCTTGAGGGACTATGCACTCTTTGTCACATTGTTGTATATTCATCATCATCAATGCTTGTGACTTATGTTGGGGCATAGGCTAGCAACAAACTCTCTCCAGCCATCCCAGTCTTGAGCAAGTCTCTCCAGTATATATATTCATCATTTATTTATTATCTGGTTTAAATACATGTACTTAGGTTTTGTTTTTTGTGTACAGCATTACCTGAGGGTGTTTTGTGTAAATCATTTATTGTTTTGAAATGACAATGCTGACGATCCAATGCTGAATGATCAAAGTGCTTATGATAGGAAAACTGATATAAAGTGCCCAGGCAGTGTATGGTTATATGGCCAGAGTATAAATTACTTCACTGTAAAGTAAAACATCACATTACAAGGAGTCTAGTCAGTGAGCAGTCTACTTTAATGATGTACAATCTCCAGCTGTTAAGCATGTGAGTTAAATATTTGATTTGTATTATAGGATATAATTGTTTTACCATCACATATATCTTGCATTTTAGGTAATTCCAACTTATGTTGCATAACACCACGTTATAATATGTTTTCTAGTTTACCTGTATTTAACTTAACATAACAATTATATTAGCGGGGTTGAGTGGTCTAAAGCGCTGTCCGTTACGGATCACTGCCATCTCACCTCTGTCTGCATGTGTTCGAGTCTAGGATTCGGTGAATGTGGATATGTGAGAAAGCTTGCCAGTAGCTTCTCGTGGGTCGGTGGTTCTTTCCGGTGATTTCCCGGTTTCTTCCTCCACCATTAATACTGGCCGCCATGAATAGCCTATCATGTGCTGAAAAATGGCGTTAAGCCCAACAACAACAACAACAATTATATTAGCAATAATGTTCCATTTATTAAGGAACAGAAGGTGTTAAATTAAATACTATAAGATTCCTGTCAGATACAGGTTCACTTCTGAACCTGATTATTACTTTGCACAGTAGTCCCAATAATATAATTTGTATAAGATAACTCAAGTTTACAGTATGTGATGCCATCACATGCTGTTATACATGACTGTGTCATCTGTACTGCATGAATTCAGATTTTATATTTTCAGCTGATTGAGAGCTGATTGATCACTGATGATTGATAGTTAATTTAATGAATGGTGACTGGTGAATGCAGAGTATAGTACTGAAGGAGTGAAAGAGGGATGGAGAAATAGTTACACTGCATCTCCATATATACACCATATTGTAGGTATTGTTTAGCCATGGTGCTAATTTGGGTTTTGTTACAAGATAAGATAAGATAAGAATTCTTTATTTCAGACTGCATAGTCCATACATCTAAATTAAAATAATGATATAGAGTAAAACATTGTAAATATAAAAGAACATATATATATATATATATATATATATATATATATATATATATATATATATATATATACATACATACAAATACATACATATATATATACATATTTGGGTTTTGTTACAAGATAAGATAAGATAAGAATTCTTTATTTCAGACTGCATAGTCCATACATCTAAATTAAAATAATGATATAGAGTAAAACATTGTAAATATAAAAGAACATATATACATATATATACATATATATATTTATATATATATACATATATATCTATAAACATATACATATATATACATACACACACACAAACATATACACATACATATATATATATATATATATATATATATATATATATATATATATATATATACACATACATACACACATACACCTACATACATACATATATACATACACATATACATATATATACATATACACAAACACATACACATATACACACACACACATATATATATATATATATATATATATATATATATATATATATATATATATATATATATATACACACACACACATACACATACACACATACATATACACTAAAACATATATACATATCATATGTACAAGTATTCAGATACATTTACAACAATTATTTGCGCCATGCATTGTTAAAAAATGAAATTTAAGTGACACATTTAAATAGCAATTGGTTCCATCTACTAACAATGTGAGAATTTAAATTAATGTCATATTTCCAAAGTGATTTCAATATACAGTTCTCACTATTAGAAAGTCTTGTTATCATTGAATATACATACTTTCTCATTACTTCCTCAAAACTTAATACATTATAATTAACAAACATGTTGGAGGCACTGTTCCATCTAGAAAGACCTAATAGAAAGCGAAGACTATTATTATAACCAATTACTGGTTTTCTTTTCACATTTTCACTAGAGTTTGTCCACAGTGGAGCACAATACATAGTGCAGCAATAAGATTTGAATAATCTAATTTTGATACTCAATGAACAAGGCTTAAATTTGCGTAGAAGAAGTGTGCTGCTATCGATGGGTAATGTTGGCCCGGAAGAGATAAAAATCATCACATGAAGAACCAAGGCTTTTGGACTAATGGGTCTGCAGAGAACAAGAGATTCTTTAGGCAGAAGAGGAGCAGCACTCTTTCTCACTGAATCATTCATCAATAAACATTGTATTTTTTGTCATCATCAAAAGTGTTCCTCATTATAATATGACCCCAACCTGGTTATCTTATTTAACTGAACAAAAGAGGCAATTTTAAAATCTCATGAATTGGCTAAGTACATACAGTCTAAGCACAATTACCAGATCCTGTTTGAAGGCCTCTTGGGATATGTAAATAAAGAAGAATGGACATGTGATGACTTTTAGACTGACCTCAGATAACAATATGTTCTTCACAATGAAATCAGGTTGTGTAATAAGAACCACCAAGCCATACCATCATAACTAAAGGTAAGTGGGGTCAACACTGATTGTATGCTGAAGCTATCAGGAAATAGGTTGTGTATGAAAGAGCTTAAGTGGGGTCCTGAATAAAGGCTCAAAATTGTTTTATTTCAGCCAAGCCAGGAAAGATTACACATAAGAAATAAGAGATTTAGGCCTATGTAATCAAAGTTGACAAAAAATCAGATAGATTTGTTATTACCTCCCTGCAATGATGATCTCCAAAATCATAGAATGGTAGCCTTTAATAACAGTCCCTGAAAAGAAGCCACTTCCCTGCACAGGCTTTTAAAACCTTGTAGCTCTTGCAATTCTTACTACAACTGTGGGTGTGAATTGTTTGGCTGCCTAGAATTAGATGGAAATTATTTCCCCATAGTGTTGAAATTCTTGGCTAGGACATAAGAAGACAGAATGACTGGAAAAGTTGGTGTGAACAAATCAACATTATTGTCAATTGCTGTACCGAACATACACTTCAGCATCATTGTTATATTCTGAAACAACAAAGGAATAAAGAAAGAAAACAACAATAGTAATAGCTAACAACATTAACAATATGAGACTTATGAATCCATGCTAGCCTTGAATTCTTTGCGCTTCATATACTTCATTGTCAGTGTTATGAACTGAAATGACCAAGGAATAAAGAAAACAAACAATAATAATAATAACAGTTAACAATGTTAACCATGTTAGAGCCACCCTATTTGCTTGTTGTTGTTATTGGGCTTAACGCCATTATTCAGCACACGATAGGCTATTCATGGCGGCCAGTATTAATAATGGAGGAAGAAACCAGGAAATCACCAGAAAGAACCACTGACCCACAAGAAGCTACTGGCAAGCTTTCTCACATATCCACATTCAACAAATCCTAGACTCCTAGACTCGATCCCAGACAGATAGAGGTGAGATGGCAGTGATCTGTAATGGACAGTGCTTTAAACCACTCGGCCACTCCACTTGGGGCCCCTCAACCCTATTTGCCTTGGGTGTGTTAAATAGTGTGTGCAAACATGAACTACACATTATTTTCAATAGGTGAATAAAATTCACATAAATATGGTCAAAATATAAATTATATCACCCATAAAACAACAATGACAAGTCTGAAAATAATGTAATCCTCAATGGATTGATAAATATGATACAAAATCCAACGGATTCTTTTTTTGAAAGGCAAAGTGAAATACATCTGTCCAGATCACAGTGAAAGTTTGAAACTAGTGCCACTTGTAGGCAACAATAGGATTAAATGGGCAAGAGTAATTGCCCTCCGTCTATATATAACAGACAGGACAAAGTAAATGGGCAAGAGTAATTGCCCTCCATCTATATATTACAGACAGAAAGACAAATTAAATGGGCAAGAGTAATGCCCTCCATCTATATATTACAGTCAGAAAGGCAAAGTAAATGGGCAAGAGTAATTGCTCTCCGTCTATATATAACAGACAGAAGGACAAAGTAAATGGGCAAGAGTAATTGCCCTCCATCTATATATTACAGACAGAAAGACAAAGTAAATGGGCAAGAGTAATTGCCCTCCATCTATATATTACAGACAGAAAGACAAATTTTTATCTTTGGGAGGGCTAGGTAGTAGGGCTTATATTTCTAACATTAATGTAATTACAGAACATATTCAGAGGACAAATAGTGTTACCAAACAATGATATGTTCAAATATAATCTCATTAAGAGTCGAATGGAAGCCAACAATCAGGACCATCCTAGAGAGTGTGTGTATGTGTGAGCAATGCATGCAAGCATGTGTGTGTGGTGCATGCAAGTATGTGTGTGTGTGGTGCAGGCATTCATGTGTGAGATTTTTCACTCAGTTGTAAAACACTTTCTGTCATATGGCTAGGATGTCTGCAGTATGGCAGTTTAAAGTGATGTCTAGTAATAAGGCATCATGCCATAAACATATAGCATGATGTTCCACCTAGTCAACCAGTCCTAACACTAACCTTTTAATGCTGAGCAGCTAGCAAAGCATCTGTTAGTACCACCATCCTGATGTACCAATACCAACTTGAAACCTTCATAGAATCATCACATTAGCCAGTGAAAATGCCCAATCATGGACAGTAGCATCAGCCATGAAACACTCAAAATAACATCCAATCCTAGCTCAATGTTACCTAATTGACTAAAAGTAGACAAAAAGAATAATAATTTCAACTGGTTACTTAAATGAATATTGCATAATATGATTCAACATCAACCTGATCCTACCTAACTGACAATATTACATTATATGACCAAGCTACATAAGAACACAGCTACTGTTACCTTGAGAATATGACTTTTTAGTTCCAGGGACACAACTGTACAGAGCAAACAATCTTCCCTTGAGAATACGAGTTTTAAGTTCCAGGGACACAATTATATAAAGCAAACAATCTTACCTTGAGAATATGAGTTTTAAGTTCCAATGCAGTAACATCTGCAGTGTGCATGAGGCCAAGTAGCGTCCCCATGTCATCATCTCCACCAGGTGTTAGTATCAGCTGCTGTACAATGTTGAGGGCAGACTGACGACATTCTGGGTACACAATCATATTGTGTGAGCATCTTGCACCACCGCATTCTCGAAACACCACTGTCAAAAGGGTTTTAAAAAATAACTTAGCTATGCTAACTGTCAGAGTATCATTTTGATAACAACTTCATCAAATTTTTGTTGATTTAATTGTTTGATATATTAACTAAAACATAAAAATGATCTTACATTTGATTATTTGGAAAGCTCCGATCCCAAATATATTAGGTTTAACCAATGGATGACAAGCCTGTAACAACAAATAACAACCAGAAAATTAGAATTAATCCTAATCCAGTAAAACCTGTCTTGAGATACTGCAACATCTGCCAACAAATAAAATTCTTTCAAGATACTAATAGTCTCTCATAACAGACTTGTACAAGAAGACCAGTTTCCAATGTTATAGTTCAGTCCTATTTATGAAGGAAAACAAAAACCCACAATCATTAATTTTTATCATAGTTCTTGTTAAAATATTGCATGCATTAATCTGAAAACAAAATTACATAAAAATTAAGAGATACATTTATCATTAAATATGATTAATTATTTGTATTAGATATTAAATCATTTTCTAATGTATTCCTTGATTTGCAAGCATTCTTCTAGTGGATGCTTCATTTTACTTCTTTCAGTTATATTAATTTTTTCCTCCAGTGGTAGAATTTGTCTGTTTTAAAGGGAGTTATGACATTAAGGTGCCATGTGTAAATCTTATCAATTGCTATAATGATAGGCTGTATGGAAAAAATGCATGTACAATGCATAACATAAACAAGCATAATAAACATATCCAGAAACAGAATTATTTGTCCTGAGACAAAAGTAAATGGCTTCATTAACATATGACATAGAGATTAACTCTATAAACAAAGGGTTTAACCAGCCACACCAACCTGAACACAATGGATTGGTGTTTCAGATATAATCAATTAAAACAATGCAACAAACACAACCCTTCAACAACATCAATCAAATCTGATTAACAGTTCTCACTTGATAGACAAAGACCTGGTCCCCAGATTAATTCCAAAGACAAGCAATGTATGAGACCACTATTTTGACTTTAGCAATACAAAGGCAGTTCATGACAAGTAACTTAGCCCCTGATTTACAGTCTGTAACATATTATACTAAATGCTTGACCTGCCAAATGTGCCAACTTGTAGCCAGAATTCTTCCTTTTTCATATTTGTTTTGATGAGAACATTCTTAACTTTTCAAATATTCATGGTTACAAAGGATTGTCAGTATTGTTAGACTCTGTTCTCGCAATATGGTTGTTCATAGTGCTAGTCTAGTACAATGTGCATTTATTTTAGTCTGGTTTACAATCTACAATATCTTACCTATATACATAACCTACATGATTTCAAAATTCGGTAGGCCCTAACAACCCTCTTTTTTTTAAAACAGTCAAAGCTGTCATACTGTGGTATTTATCTCTGCTTTTGCAATTTGGTTATTCATGCATATTTGGCCAAACATCATGGTTACTGATCACATTCAGCAGGTGGTTATTCACGATGGTGTTTGTATAATAAACTCAATCCATGCCATAAATGGTTTCTCATAGATGAGGTCACTCAAGACAGGCTTTATTGTACACAGAATATCCTACATTTGTGCCATCAAGAAATCATATTTGGGCATTTTTCTAACTGAATGATTAAAAAGACAAATTTTAAATTAATCAGGTTGCAAATTACCTCCTCAGCTGCAAAAGAATTCATTGTTCATTGCTATCAGTATGAATGAATACTTAAGCGACTGTACCTGTTTCCTTTATATATTTATCAGTACAATAAGATAGTATTACCTGCATTCTGGTTACTGGAACTAAGAAGAAGAGCCAGTGCCTCCATAACAAGAAATCCCAAGGCCCTTTGGTCTGTAGTGAGCTTCTCCACTGAAACCAATTAAGTCACCAAAAAGTCTTAATGATCTTTCATTTTACAATCTTATGAGCTAGGCATTAAGACACAAATTTGGTATTCTGAGCATAGATATTCATTAGAACAGTTGCATCAGATGTCTGCCTATTGACTGTTCTGAGCCATTAAGCAAAAAAGCAAGGCATTAGGAAAGTGTGGAGACAAGAAATTGCACATGATCTAATACTAAATTGAATGCTGGAATATAATAAACTGGTTTGTGCCAACAAAATATTCCCACTGATCAATATAAAGTTAATCTAACCCATATCTATATTTTTCTAATACAGATCTACCCCTGACCTTGTCAGTCATCCTCTATGAGAAGTTCAAGGTAGCAATGGAAGAGTAATCTACTCATCAGCCATATAGACTTTATATAAGGACCCAAAACTAATTACTTTCAATAATATTAACAATCTCTATTCAAATCTGTGAAACATTATTAACAGGAAGGTCAGGGCTTAAATTTTGATCCCACAACTAAAGCACCAGTACAAAGGGTTAGATCTTTACCTCAAGTTCAAAATCTTGAGCATGTGTATTAGGAAATGATTCACCTTGGCTTCATAATTATTTATCACAAGTATGAACAAAATTAAATGAGAGCTTTGAAGAAATGTGAGCAAATGAAAAATCTTAAAGAAAATCGTTAAAGTATATTTCCTAGGCATGACACCTTGACCCTAAAGTCAAAGGGGTGTGCAAGTGTATCAGAGAATGAAATGTGATAGCTTCATAATTATCCATTTATGAATTAACCTAACCCCCAATCTCAAAGATACAAGTGTGTGCTGCAAAATTAGCTGTCACAGTTTATGATCATGTTCATGATGTGAATGCATTAAGGAATTTAAAAAAAACATGATAACTTTAACAAACTGTTAGTGTTGCCACTACCTCCAGACAGGTAGCTGCTATGTAATGCTTCATGCTAATGCGGGCTCAACAATAATGTACATTTCCAAAAATGTTTTGTATTAAATAACTAAAATGTTTAATTATCTAAATCTGACATAGCAATAACTCATGAGACCAGAAATCGGTATGATACATGGCCATGAAGCATAAAGGCATACAGCTTTTGAAAGTTAATTTTCAACAGTGATCTTGTATCACTCGGTGTGCATGTGTTCTAAGTATAATGAGAACCAACTTTAGGCAAGGTTACTTCCAGAAACTTAACTGTAACAATATATATTTTGGGCTCGAAATTAGCGGTAGTCCGATAGCCCAAGGCTAGTAGATTACCTGTCGGGCAAGTAACTTTCATATTGTTATCGAAAGTCAACAATTGTTTATGCCATTCTCTAAGAAAGACTTGACTTCGGCAGATGTCCCATAGAATCAAAGCAGTAACTATTGTCAACACAGTCATAAAATATTAGCATGAGAAGATGAAGTCAATATCTGCCTCAGAAAGGTGCATTTCTATAACAAGAAGCCATCCGATTTGTGCATTAACAGTGCCAATTATGGTACCATCATTAACAACAGAAGTTAGGTAATTGATCCTGATTAATCTGATAATGATTAAATTAAAAATGATGTGATATCACACTTTATTACCTCGGCCACAGTAATAAACTACAAAACGGAATACCACATAAAAGAACACCGCAAAAGCTATTCGAAGAAATTAAAGTTTGCAGGTTTGTTTGATTACGGGTCTTTTTCAGGGGAAGGGGTACTTGCTAGCCAAACACTCCAACAGTCACAAACGGAAAACTATATATTTTACACTTGCATCGAAATAATTATAAAAATCAGATGAATTTATTATGATGACTTTATTGACACATCCTTTCCATAAAACTACTTTTTATATTATGATAAGAATTGATTTTATATTTTTTCACTTACATGAATGGACAAATAATTGAATAGATGTGAAGATATCAAGCAGAATGCTGTACATTTTAAAATCTCTGAGCATGGGCATCTAAGACTTGAAAATGTTCTGCCTTATCACAAGTATGAACAAGTATGAATAAGCCTTATTATTAATTTCAACAATATACTGCTGTCCGATTAATCAGGAACAATTATCACACTTTCGCTATTATTAAGACCGTAACTGGAACTGTTATATATAATGCGCCGAATTAGATGGGTTCGTTTGATGGGAACTTACTTTTTCTAAGCTGAAACTAACATCATCCTCTGATGCTAATATTTTGTAACAGTGTTCACAATAGCCACTGCTTTGATCATGCAGAACAAGCGCTGAATTCCTTATCAGAGAGAGGTCATTTAAGGAGGGGGGAACAAAAGCATGTGTTATGAAATGGTGTTTCTTGCTCTGACTTTCTTATATAATGGACACTGATATTCATTTTCTTACTTTAAATAATTCACGTCAGCTATGCAGTAACATCTCGTATTTCCAAAGAAGACACATATTGTTCCTTATAAAACAGACAAAATGTGGCATTTTATAGAAAGTATTCAACTACCAGAACAAAAAAGCAACAGTTGAATGAAAATGACATTAAAGAGAGGAATAATTCTTAAGATAGGGAAAAGCATAATTGAACGTTTCAGACAACATGGACAACAGACAGGGAATGGCTGAATTATGATGAAGAAAAGAATGTTATGCGGTATAACTAGTGTGCGAAATTAGCTAAAAACAAACACAGAAAACATCCAGTTTTGTTGCAGCTTGTTCAAACTTAAAACTGAATCAGTAAACGCACATGAAAGCTTGGACAACACACAAATAACTGAAAAGAAGCTATGCAGATACTACCAGAGGAATCGACCGCCGGTAAGATCTTGGGAAGATTTAACAAAATGTGTTAAACCATAGGTACTCGACGCAAGCTTGATGCTGAGAAGAAAAAAAACACCCAATAATCTGAAGGAAAGCAATCATAAAGAGTGACAAAAAAATATCAGACTGCCGGGACAATGTTGCTCTCAGGTGACAACCGGTGAAAGTGGCTATGGTAAAGAACTGAAGACCCTTCACTGATTTTGCATGGATGTGTTAGCTGGATGACATGAAAGGAGTTGATAATGGAGACACTTATAGGATTGATAAACAGGTTGTTACATTTACTCACTACATCACTACATGTTTTGGTGGAGCATTTCTGGTCATTTCTTGTTGGTGCAAGTGTGGATGCTGATGTAGTGGAATTGGAATGGGACATATTAAAGAGTTTAGTCTACAGCAAGTAGGTGTATATTCAAATATTTATATTAAACAAATACAGGAAACATCATTGATGCCAGATTTGTTAAAATTCTTTATTTAGCATAGTATCTTGATTTTAAATGGTAACCATGTAAGAAAAGCTTTCAAAACAATTAATATCAACCTTATTTAAGTATTGACATTACATTTTTCTTGATGTACATTTATTCAGATTATAATTTTCTAAATGTATTCTGTTATCTTGCAAAGATATCTATGCTTTGACTTGGTCCACAGTTGTAAAATGATGTGCTGCTGACTGAAAGAATATTATGGCATTGATTGACCTTATCCTAACAATCCCAGCCTACTCTGCTGATGCTGAGAAGGGTTTCTCAGAGATACAAATGGTGAGAAGTGAATGGAGATGATGTTTGCGACCTTGGGTTCTGTCGGACCTACTCTTTATAATGTTCCATGCAAATGATATTCCAAATGATCCATCACCAGCAGTACATTTGTGAAATGTTTCAGGAAGATAGGTAAGGAGACTTGAACAAACCTCATATGTACCCAGAGTGCAGGTGGATGAGAATGGACACCTAGATCCTTTTCTGGAATTGGATCCAAATATTCTTGAGAAACTAGAAATGTGAATTGACTGACTGATAATTTGAAGCAGGATTTGATTTATAATTCTGTAATTCTGTGTTTCATATGATAATGCTATTTATGAATAATATTGTTCTTAATCTCAATACAAGTGTGTGATATTGTTTTTGGACAGGACTAGTAAAGATTTGGCAGGACTAGTAAATTTCTCAGCAAACTAGTCCTTCTGGCTACAAAGAAATTTGTGTTAAATTCGAGCCCTGATCTTTATATATAAATACACCTTTAGATCTCTAGCTCCATGGAGTTATTTCGTGTCCATTGATTTGCAAAGCTATTGATATGTGACTGACATATATAGTGTATGAGATAAGGACAAACAAACAATACTTCTACCAATAATTCCCAGAATTTACCCAATAAGCTTGTGCAAATGTAAGCTTGAATTTTTCTATCTTTTAGTCTCTAGTGATGTCCCTTGCTCTCCCATGTGTGGAAATCTTATGATGATCAGAGATTTCACTGTGTATTGCTGTTTATCAGATATGGACAAGAATTAGCTAATACTTAAATGATATTCACCAAAATGTCATGAGGTACAAATGCATGGAATTTGACTTCATTGTCCACAGGCCTGATGGGAAGTAAAAGATCCATTAATTTCAGAATACTTAGAAAAGGATAGTCTCTACCTAACAATTCAGTAATGTTGTATATCCAGCAATATAGCCCATACAACAAGCTTGCATCTTGGGGAAACTAGTCACAACCTGTAATGTAGCCAGAATTTTTTATTAAGAAGGGGAGGTCCACCACTCATTCCTCCAGAGAGTGGGGTTTTCAGATGGAACTATGTTAAATGGAAGCTGACAATATTATTATAAGGTATATGCATGCCTAATTTAAAATAAGCATTTAATGACTTTATATCACTTCATTGACAAGAAATATATAAGGTGTGTTTGTGTGTGCGAAAGTGTGTGTATTTATGTGTGTGTATTTGTGTGTGTGTGATTTGGATTTTTAACATAGCTTTAACAATTTTTACATCATACTTCTACAATGTCTGCAGTGTGGCAGTTTATAATGCTATCTAGTGCTGGGGCATCATGCTACAGACATCTGCAGTGTGGCAGTTTATAATGCTATCTAGTGCTGGGGCATCATGCTACAGACATCTGCAGTGTGGCAGTTTATAATGCTATCTAGTGCTGGGGCATCATGCATCAGACATCTGCAGTGTGGCAGTTTTTAATGCTATCTAGTGCTGGGGCATCATGCTACAGACATCTGCAGTGTGGCAGTTTATAATGCTATCTAGTGCTGGGGCATCATGCTACAGACATCTGCAGTGTGGCAGTTTTTAATGCTATCTAGTGCTGGGGCATCATGCATCAGACATCTGCAGTGTGGCAGTTTATAATGCTATCTAGTGCTGGGGCATCATGCTACAGACATCTGCAGTGTGGCAGTTTATAATGCTATCTAGTGCTGGGGCATCATGCTACAGACATCTGCAGTGTGGCAGTTTATAATGCTATCTAGCGCTGGGGCATCATGCTACAGACATCTGCAGTGTGGCAGTTTATAATGCTATCTAGTGCTGGGGCATCATGCTACAGACATCTGCAGTGTGGCAGTTTATAATGCTATCTAGTGCTGGGACATCATGCATCAGACATCTGCAGTGTGGCAGTTTTTAATGCTATCTAGTGCTGGGGCATCATACTACAGACATCTGCAGTGTGGCAGTTTATAATGCTATCTAGTGCTGGGGCATCATGCATCAGACATCTGCAGTGTGGCAGTAGCGCTGGGGCATCATGCTACAGACAGCTGCAGTGTGGCAGTTTTTAATGCTATCTAGTGCTGGGGCATCATGCTACAGATATCTGTTTGTGGCAGTTTATAATGCTATCTAGTGCTGGGGCATCATGCATCAGACATCTGCAGTGTGGCAGTTTTTAATGCAATCTAGTGCAGGGGCATCATGCTACAGACATATGCAGTGTGGCAGTTTATAATGTTATCTAGTGCTGGGTCATCATACTATAGACATACATCATGATGTCTAGGGCTGTCAAAAACTATGGAAAACTTTACCTGGGTACCTGTTGCACAGATTAATGGGTAACTGGGTACTCATTAGAACATGAAAGACATGTACTACCCTAGTTACCCCATTTACAAAAAATTTTGATTCTTTTATGATCACAAAACAAACAGACTATTTACATAATTTTTCAAATTGTTTCCCACACTTTAACCACTATTTTGCATTCTCTTTATCATATTTTACCAATTTGCACTTTCACATTTTCACATTCGCACTTTACCCAATGGGATATGGTGGATATTCAGTCAATGGAGATAATTTATTTTCCTGTTGTACTTCAAATTGTCTATTATAAATTGCACTTTAATATTTTCTTTGAATTGTCAATAATAAAATATTAAAATGTCATTTCTCTTATTAATAAACTTCTAACAACTTCCACAGCGTGTTTTGTTATTTAATACTCATGGTGAATGGCTGTGAAAGTCAACTTTCTGTTGAGAACTTGAATACTAAAGGAGGTTTACACTTAAGCAAAACAGTACAATATTAATATTTTAAACTAGAAAATAATGTTTTTTGAATCTTTTTATGAACTAAAAACTAAACAAAAGGACTTGACTAAGAAAGAATTTATCAAAGCCAAATAATACCTAGGGTACAAGTATATGATCATTGTCCCCTTACACGATTTCCAGTTTCTGCTAAAAAGAAAAATCAAAACAAGCAACATATCAGCCATATCTGGTGACAGCAATACACATTTCCTGTTTGCAAAGTGTCTTGCCATCGAAAATCCACTTTCAGATGGAACTTACATTGCAAAAATAGAGATATATCACGCAAGGGCAGCCAGCCTGGGATATCGTAATGTATTATCTCACCAATACTGAAGAATGTCAATGGTACCATTAAAGTGGCATCTCTGACAGATAAGTTGCAAATTTGTCTATCAATGCAGCATTGTCATCTGAAGTACGAAGAAAAGCTATATCATCGAAAGTGTTATTTTGGCAGCACTTTCCATTCTCAATCTCTTTGGCTTCAGTTCATCTATTTTGTCAGTGATTATTTTAACAGTGGTTAGCAGCACATGTAGTGGATCTGTGATTACTACTGCCATCAACTCCAGTCTGACAGCAGCATACATCTCCTGTCATGGTGCTTCCTCAAAAAATTTCAGAAGTTTATAATGCAGATTGAAGATTGCAGCCTTAGCTGCAATGAGCAAGCTGTATGTGACAGAATAATAGTGGGTTTGAAGTTCATTGGTTGTGGCTTTTTAACATTCTTTAATTGCAGCATCATCATCTGGTTTCATATCAGGAATGTTTATTATTATTATATACAAGTGCGCATACAAAGACGAGTTCTTTTGTCCAGATGACATGAGTGTAACTTGTTTAAAAGGCTTTAGGTATGAGAGCTTCAGTCAATGACTAGTTTTTGTCCATTATTCAAAAGCAAAGGTATGTGGAACAATCTATGACAACTTCAAAAACTGCAGCAGTGTCATTATTTTGTAGTGCTTTCTGATTTTCACACAAAGCCTGAGCTGCAATTGTACTGCATTTAAAATGTGCAGCTATTCTCCTGGCAGCACCAAGCATTCTGGCCATGGATTTTACTTTTAAACCAGCGCCAATTACCAATTGCAACATATGAATGAAGCAAAGTTGATCTGGCCAGTCATCCAGCAAGTTCATGGCAGCATTCATATTAGATCCATTGTCATGGACTGTTGCAGCTATTTTATTCACCAGAATGTTCCACTTACTGGCACAATCACTCAGACAAACGCTGATGTTTTACCCAGTGTGTCATTCTGTAGTCTCCCTTGTTTGCAATATGGCTGATTCCTCTTCCCACACAGGATTTACCCAGTGAGCAGTCATGCATATATAGGCAATGTTTTGCAATGATGTCCATAAATCCGTTGTAAATGCTACATAATAAGCCTTTTCCAATTCCACCAACATTTACCAAATGCCTTCATCATACTGTTTCTTTATTAACACAGTTGTCGTTCTTGATTTGATTTTCTAGTCTGGCTCTAGTAAATTAGACTCTTAAAACCATCTCCTTCCACAATACTTATTGGCTACCCATCTTGTGCTCTGAAGGCCACAATTCTCCAATTTCTAAGGCCCTGGCTTTTGATAATATGGATTCCCCGACCATGAATGAAGTAATGTACAGAGTACTACTTGTGCTGCAGCTATTATTGACATCGATGTGGTGTGTTTCATTGAGATGGTTCCGCAAAGTTCTTGTGTTTCCACCTTTTACAGAAAACACCAGTTCACATAATTTGCGATGAGCAATATTCTCCTTCAGTTGTTCAGCATGTGTTACACTTTAGAAAATTTGACCATTACTCTTTGTAAAATATTTATTTAAATAGAAAAAAATATCACTCCTTATAATAACTGTGTTTTGTTAGACATACATGCAGCACTTCATAAATGTCAATAGCAAACGGACTACAGTGACTGCATGGTCATGTGGTGTCACTGGAATGTACCAGTAATACCAGGTGACCACGAAGTCACTCAAGTGATATTTAAACATGAGCAATCTACATATTAGTGTTGTTTTGAACTGTGAAGCTGTTCACACAGCCCAGCATGCAGCAGCCATTTAGTAGAAGTAGGTCCCTGATGCATAATGGGCTCTAAAATATAGACTGAATCTGCAACTCAGACCAGCATACTGCTGATGATATATGATATTCTGATAGTGTTGTCGACAAATTATTTTTGTGAATAGGTCCTAACACTAACCTTTTAATGCTGACAGCCTAATAGAGCAACTGTTAGTACCATTTCTGTAAGTCTTAGTATGACTTGGCCGTGCTTCAAACCATTGTTATCCCTCATCTAGAGCTGGATACTCAAAGCACTTAAGCCACCAGAGCGGTCTTTAAGATATCAGCATAACTAAATTAGTTTGCTGCAAGTGTAAAAATTCTTCCTAGCTTATCATTCATTTTCTTCAAAACCTCTGAAAAATGAAAATTGTCTATATGATCCCCTTGTATGTTTATTCACTGTTTCTGATGTTTATGTTATTTTTTTTCAATTCCATATGTCAGGACAAAGTCAATGCTTGAAAATTTGTGCAACCACATTTGTTAGTAAATGGATTATCTTTCTTATACTCTTAATACAAAAGATAACATCCCTCCTTTTTGTCTTTCCTTAACCCTTTGTAGGTATTCTGCAACTTATATTGGAATTTTGATACCTTCTAACTCTTGTTCTCAACCTCTTCTTCCCTTTCCAAGAGCCCTATGGAAGAGGTGCTGGATATTTCTGTGTCACTGGCCTGTTCAATATCTTCAGTTTGCTTTGGAACATAAGCTTTCCAAATACTTTATAGTACTGACCATAGCAGATGATCATATGATAAAGAAATCAATTAACTTAGACTTTGACAATCATACTTGCTAAGCTCTAAAATTGTTTGTTATGGCTAATCAATGCACCAATTTGTTCTACTCTGCTAGGAGATGATGAAATCAAAACCCCTGGAACAACAGGCCTCAATCATACATATGCTTGTATTCAAACAGAAAATTAACTTAGTAAAGCTTGGTTGAGATCACCAGTAAAACAGATGATTAAGAATTAATTTGACAAATCTTAAAGTTGAATTTTTGTGTTTAAAAAAACAGTCAGTCATTGGGTACAAGGAATTATGTGAACAGCAATTAATTTGTATGACCATTGCCCCACTGGTTTTGAGAAGTTGCATGACCCGAGATCATTGTTATGAGAAACACATGATCCCATGGCCTGGCAGCCTCTATGATGCAGCCCATAAAAAAACTTCTGTTTTAAGGAAGCCAGTTTATTCTCAACCACCCAACAATACTGTAAATACAACAAACTCACCTTCATCTGCTTTAGGTCAGCTAGTATATGTCAAAATCTCCCACTGATGTTGCCAATAAAGCAAACATAAACCCCACCCCCTATCTTAGGGAGGCTAGCCTTTTGGTAGCTGGTCTTCAATGTTACCCATTACAACAATCTCACCTTCATCTGCCTTAGGGTAGCAATTCTCTTCCCAAACAGGCAGACAGGTGTCCAATACAACAAAATTATCCCCATATACTTTCTTTAGATAGTCTCTTCCTAACATGTGCAATATATACCCATATATATAACAACTTTGTTTAGCTAGCCTCTTCCTAACAACCCTGCAGTATATGCCCATATAACTACCCCTAATCTGCCTTAGAACAGTTCATCTCTTCCAAACCACACAGTAATGTTCCCATACAACAAACTTACCTCCATCTACCTGTGGCTCCTTCAGCAGGGCAGCAAAACGGTGTAGGCATGTAACCAGTACTTCCAGCATGCCAACTTCACGAAACACATCTTTAAACACAGAGTGGTACTGTAGAATTTTCAGCAAGCTTTTCAAACAGAGTATACTACTTGCCACAGAGCTGCGAAAAAAGAAAAAATACAAAATGAAGATAGCAATGTCTTCACCTTTGTTGCAAAAAACTCAATCCAGAATAAAAATTATTTCTGGTCTTGAGATTCTTTCCTTCTTTAATACCCCAATTTTGTTCCAGTAAACCAAACCACCTTTTGATCCCAAAAATCATTCATAAATTTTAAAAAGCTCAATAAAACCAAAATTCACTTTAAATGTAGAAATGTATTTTAACTGCTGATTCCATAAATAGGATGGTCCGAATTAATTAAGGCTGCCAAATACTGTAGTAAGCTAATTGGAGATAATAACCCACAAAATGTCTCATGGGCAAGCAAGGTTTAAACTATACACGAGAATTAATTGTAAGTTGAAACCAGTTGTGGCAATGACTAGTATCCATTTAAGAGTAGTAGTGGCAATGACTAGTATCCATTTAAGGATAGATGTGGCAATGACTAGTATCCATTGCATGGTTGTAATGGCAATGACTAGTATCCATTTAAGGGTAAAGTGGAAATGACTACTATCCATTTAAGGGTAGAAGTGGCAATTACTAGTATCCATTTAAGGGTAAAGTGGCAATGACTAGTATCTATTTAATGGTAGAAGTGGCAATGACTACTATCCATTTAAGGGTAGAAGTGGCAATGACTAGTATCCATTTAAGGGTAAAAGTGGCAATGACTAGTATCTATTTAAGGGTAAAAGTGGCAATGACTAGTATCCATTTAAGGGTAGAAGTGGTAAAGACTATTATCCATTTAAGGGTAGAAGTGGCAATAACTAGTATCCATTTAAGGGTAGAAGTGGCAATGACTAGTATCCATTTAAGGGTAGAAGTGGTAAAGACTAGTATCCATTTAAGGGTAGAAGTGGTAAAGACTAGTATCCATTTAAGGGTAGAAGTGGTAATGACTAGTATCCATTTAAGGGAACTGCACATCATAATAACACTATAATCTACAAAATGCAATTTTAAGACATGTATGACCATCCTTTCAAGTAGCAATAAGATATTAACGATGGCTGTTCAACTTCCAATACTGGAAGCACCATTTTCACTTAGGGCCACAGGTGAATGTGATACCTTTTCATCTATCAAAATATTATACTAAACAAAGGGAAAGTGTGCAATGTGTGAAAAAGGGATTAAAATGAACAAGAGTACTGCCAATGGCACATTATATGCCTGACTTATTTTTAATAGTCTTCTAATGTGTATGAATGTCTTCAAATGTATATGGATGTCTTCGAATGTGTATGGATGTCTTCTAATGTATATGGATGTCTTCTAATGTATATGGATGTCTTCTAATGTCTATAAATGTCTTCTAATGTATAGGGATGTCTTCTAATGTACGAGGATTACTTCTAATGTACGTGGATGTCTTCTAATGTATTTGAATGTCTTCTAATGTATAGGGATGTCTTCTAATGTATGTGGATGTCTTCTAATGTATTTGAATGTCTTCTAATGTATATGGATGTCTTCTAATGTATATGGATGTCTTCTAATGAATATGGATATCTTCTAATGTGTATGGATGTCTTCTAATGTATGGATGTTTTCTAATGTACATGGATGTCTTCTAATGTATATGGATGTCTTCTAATGTATTTGAACGTCTTCTAATGTACATGGATGTCTTCTAATGTATATGGATGTCTTCTAATCTCTATGGATGTCTTCTAATATATATGGCTGTCTCCTATTGTATATGGATGTCTTCTAATGTATTTGAATGTCTTCTAATGTATATGGATGTCTTCTAATGTATATGGATGTCTTCTAATGTATTTGAATGTCTTCTAATGTATATGGATGTCTTCTAATGTACATGGATGTCTTCTAATGTGTATGGATGACTTCTAATATTATATGAATGTCTTCTAATGTGTATGGATGTCTTCTAAAGTATATGGATGTCTTCTAAAGTATATGGATGTCTTCTAATGTATATGGAAGTGTATTGATGTCTTCTAAAGTATATGGATGTCTTCGAATCTGTATGGATGTCTTCTAATGAATATGGATGTCTTCTAATGTATATGAATGTCTTCTAATGTATATGGATGTCTTCTAATGTATTTGAATGTCTTCTAATGTATGTGGATGTCTTCTAATGTACGTGGATGTCTTCTAATGTATTTGAATGTCTTCTAATGTGAATGCATGTCTTCTAATGTATATAGATGCTTTCTAATGTATATGGATGTCTTCAGATATATATGGATGTGTTCTAAAGTATTTGAATGTCTTCTAATGTATAGGGATGTCTTCTAATGTACATGGATGTCTTCTAATGTATTTGAATGTCTTCTAATGTATATGGATGTCTTCTAATGTATATGGATGTGTTCTAATGAATATAGATATCTTCTAATGAGTATGGATATCTTCTAATGTATGGATGTTTTCTAATGTACATGGATGTCTTCTAATGTATATGGATGTCTTCTAATGTATTTGAACGTCTTCTAATGTACATGGATGTCTTCTAATGTATATGGATGTCTTCTAATGTCTATGGATGTCTTCTAATATATATGGCTGTCTCCTCATGTATATGGATGTCTTCTAATGTATTTGAATGTCTTCTAATGTATATGGATGTCTACTAATGTACATGGATGTCTTCTAATGTATATGGATGTCTTCTAATGTACATGGATGTCTTCTAATGTGTATGGATGACTTCTAATATTATATGAATGTCTTCTAAGGTGTATGGATGTCTTCTAATGTGTATGGATGTCTTCTAATGTATATGAATGCCTTCTAATGTATATGAATGTCTTCTAATGTATATGGATGTCTTCTAATGTAGTGGATGTCTTCTAATGTATTTGAATGTCTTCTAATGTATATGGATGTCTTCTAATGTATGTGGATGTCTTCTAATGTATTTGAATGTCTTCTAATGAATATGGATGTCTTCTAATGTATTTGAATGTCTTCTAATGTATAGGGATGTCTTCTAATGTATGTGGATGTCTTCTAATGTATTTAAATGTCTTCTAATATGTATGGATGTTTCCTAATGTATATGGATGTCTTCTGATGTATATGAATGTCTTCTAATGTATATGGATGTCTATTAATGTATGTGGATGTCTTCTAATGTATTTGAATGTCTTCTAATGAATATGGATGTCTTCTAATGTGTATGGATGTCTTCTAATTTGTACGGATGTCTTCTAATGTGTATGGATGTTTTCTAATGTACATGGATGTCTTCTAATGTGTATGGATGTTTTCTAATGTATTTGAACATCTTCTAATGTACATGGATGTCTTCTAATGTATATGGATGTCTTCTAATGTCTATGGATGTCTTCTAATGTATATGGATGTCTCCTATTGTGTATGGATGTCTTCTAATGTATATGGATGTCTTCTAATGTACATGGATGTCTTCTAATCTATTTGAATTTCTTCTACTATATATGGATGTCTTCTAATGTGTATGGATGTCTTCTAATGTATATGGATGTCTTCCAATGTGTATGAATGTCTTCTAATTTGTATGGATGTCTTCTAATGTGTATGGATGTCTTCTAATGTATATGGATGTCTACTAATGTAGATGGATGTCGTCTAATGTATTTGAATTTCATCTAATATATATGGATGTCTTCTAATGTGTATGGATTTCTTCTAATGTATATGGATGTCTTCTAATATAGATGGATGTCTTCGAATGTATTTCAATGTCTTCTAATATATATATATGTCTTGTAATGTGTATGAATGTCTTCTAAAGTATATGGATGTTTTCTAATGTATATGGATGTCTTCTAATGTATTTGAATGTCTTCAAATGTATATGGATGTCTTCTAATGTACATGGATGTCTTCTAATGTATTTCAATGTCTTCTAATGTACATGGATGTCTTCTAATGTGTATGGATGTCTTCTAATGTATTTGAATGTTATCTAATGTGTATGGAAGTCTTCTAATGTATACAGATCTCTTCTGATGTGTATGGATGTTTTGTAATGTATATGTATGTCTTCGAAAGTATATGGATGTCTTCTAATGTGTATGGATGTCTTCTAATGTATATTAATGTTTTCTAATGTATATGAATGTTTTCTAATGTATATGAATGTCTTCTAATGTATATGGATGTCTTCTAATGTGTATGGATTTCTTCTAATGTATATGGATGTCTTTCAATGTATATGGATGTCTTCTAATGTGTATGGATGTCTTCTAATGTATATGGATGTCTTCCAATGTGTATGAATGTCTTCTAATGTGTATGGATGTCTTCTAATGTGTATGGATGTCTTCTAATGTATATGGATGTCTTCTAATGTATATGGATGTGTATGGATGTCTTCTAAAGTATATGGATGTCTTCTAATATATATGGATGTCTTCTAATGTGTATGGATGTCTTCTAATGTGTATGGATGTCTTCTAATATATATAGATGTCTTCTAATGTATATCAATGTCTTCTAATGAATATGGATGTCTTCTAATGTATATGGATGTCTTCTAATGTATATGGATGTCTTCTAATGTATATGGATGTCTTCTAATGTATATGGATGTCTTCTAATGTATGTGGATGTCTTCTAATGTATTTGAATGTCTTCTAATGTATATGGATGTCTTCTAATGTATATGGATGTCTTCTAATGTGTATGGATGTCTTCTAATGTATATGGATGTCTTCTAATGTATATGGATGTCTTCTAATGTATATGGATGTCTTCTAATGTGCATGGATGTCTTCTAATGTATTTGAATTTCTTCTAATATATATGGATATCTTCTAATGTGTATGGATGTCTTCTAATGTATATGGATGTCTTCCAATGTGTATGAATGTCTTCTAATTTGTATGATTGTCTTCTAATGTGTATGGATGTCTTCTAATGTAGATGTATGTCTTCGAATGTATTTCAATGTCTTCTAATATATATATATGTCTTCTAATAGACATGGATGTCTTCTAATGAGTATTAATGTCTTCTAATGTATGTGGATGTCTTCAAATGTATTTGAATGTCTTCTAATTTGTACGGATGTCTTCTAATGTGTATGGATGTCTTCTAATGTAGATGGATGTCTTCTAATGTATTTCAATGTCTTCTAATATATATATGCCTTCTAATGTATTTGAATGTCTTCTAATGTGTATGGATGTCTTCTAATGTACATGGATGTCTTCTAATGTATTTGAATGTCTTCAAATGTATATGGATGTCTTCTAATGTACATGGATGTCTTCTAATGTATTTCAATATATGTCTTCTAATGTACATGGATGTCTTCTAATGTATTTGAATGTCTTCAAATGTATATGGATGTCTTCTAATGTACATGGATGTCTTCTAATGTATTTCAATATATGTCTTCTAATGTACATGGATGTCTTCTAATGTGTTTGGATGTCTTCTAATGTATTTGAATGTTGTTATCTAATGTGTATGGAAGTCTTCTAATGAATACATATTTTTTCTTCTGATGTGTATGGATGTCTTGTAGTGTATATGTATGTCTCCGAAAGTATATGGATGTCTTCTAATGTGTATGGATGTCCTCTAATGTATATTAATGTTTTCTAATGTATATGAATGTTTTCTAATGTATATGAATGTCTTCTAATGTATATAGATGTCTTCTAATGTATATGGATGTCTTCTAATGTGTATGGATTGCTTCTAATGTATATGGATGTCTTTAATTGTATATGGATGTCTTCTAATGTGTATGGATGTCTTCTAATGTATATGGATGTCTTCCAATGAGTATGAATGTCTTCTAATGTGTATGGATGTCTTCTAATGTATATGGATGTCTTCTAATGTATATGGATGTGTATGGATGTCTTCTAAAGTATATGGATGTCTTCTAATATATATGGATGTCTTCTAATGTGTATGGATGTCTTCTAATGTGTATGGATGTCTTCTAATGTAGATGGATGATTTCTAATGAATATGGATGTCTTCTAATGTATTTGAATGTCTTCTAATGTATATGGATGTCTTCTAATGTGTATGGATGTCTTCTAATGTATATGGATGTCTTCTAATGTATATGAATGTCTTCTAATGAATATGGATGTCTTCTAATGTATTTGAATGTCTTCGAATGTATATGGATGTCTTCTAATGTATATGGATGTCTTCTAATGTACATGGATGTCTTCTAATGTATTTGAATTTCTTCTAATATATATGGATGTCTTCTAATGTGTATGGATGTCTTCTAATGTATATTGATGTCTTCCAATGTGTATGAATGTCTTCTAATTTGTATGGATGTCTTCTAATGTGTATGGATGTCTTCTAATGTATATGGATGTCTTCTAATGTAGATGGATGTCTTCTAATGTATTTGAATTTCTTCTAATATATATGGATGTCTTCTAATGTGTATGGATTTCTTCTAATATATATGGATGTCTTCTAATGTAGATGGATGTCTTCGAATGTATTTCAATGTCTTCTAATATATATATGTCTTCTAATGTGTATGAATGTCTTCTAAAGTATATGGATGTTTTCTAATGTATATGGATGTCTTCTAATGTATTTGAATGTCTTCAAATGTATATGGATGTCTTCTAATGTGTATGGATGTCTTCTAATGTATTTGAATGTTATCTAATGTGTATGGAAGTCTTCTAATGTATACAGATCTCTTCTGATGTGTATGGATGTTTTGTAATGTATATGTATGTCTTCGAAAGTATATGGATGTCTTCTAATGTGTATGGATTTCTTCTAATGTATATGGATGTCTTTCAATGTATATGGATGTCTTCTAATGTGTATGGATGTCTTCTAATGTATATGGATGTCTTCCAATGTGTATGAATGTCTTCTAATAAGTATAGATATCTTCTAATGTGTATGGATGTCTTCTAATGTATATGGATGTCTTCTAATGTATATGGATGTGTATGGATGTCTTCTAAAGTATATGGATGTCTTCTAATATATATGGATGTCTTCTAATGTGTTTGGATGGCTTCTAATGTGTATGGATTTCTTCTAATGTAGATGGATGATTTCTAATGAATATGGATGTCTTCTAATGTATTTGAATGTCTTCTAATGAATATGGATGTCTTCTAATGTGTATGGATGTCTTCTAATGTAGATGGATGATTTCTAATGAATATGGATGTCTTCTAATGTATTTGAATGTCTTCTAATGTATATGGATGTCTTCTAATGTGTATGGATGTCTTCTAATGTATATGGATGTCTTCTAATGTATATAGATGTCTTCTAATGTATATGAATGTCTTCTAATGAAAATGGATGTCTTCTAATGTATTTGAATGTCTTCGAATGTATATGGATGTCTTCTAATGTATTTCAATATATGTCTTCTAATGTACATGGATGTCTTCTAATGTGTATGGATGTCTTCTAATGTATTTGAATGTTGTTATCGAATGTGTATGGAAGTCTTCTAATATATACAGATCTCTTCTGATGTGTATGGATGTCTTGTAATGTATATGGATGTCTTCGAAAGTATATGGATGTCTTCTAATGTGTATGGATGTCTTCTAATGTATATTAATGTTTTCTAATGTATATGAATGTCTTCTAATGTATATAGACGTCTTCTAATGTAAATGGATGTCATATAATGTGTATGGATTTCTTCTAAAGTATATGGATGTTTTTTCATATATATGGATGTCTTCTAATGTGTATGGATGTCTTCTAATGTATATGGATGTCTTCCAATGGGTATGAATGTCTTCTAATGTGTATGGATGTCTTCTAATGTGTATGGATGTCTTCTAATGTATATGGATGTCTTCTAATGTATATGGATGTGTATGGATGTCTTCTAAAGTATATGGATGTCTTCTAATATATATGGATGTCTTCTAATGTGTATGGATGTCTTCTAATGTATATGGATGTCTTCTAATGTATATGGATGTGTATGGATGTCTTCTAAAGTATATGGATGTCTTCTAATATATATGGATGTCTTCTAATGTGTATGGATGTCTTCTAATGTGTATGGATGTCTTCTAATGTAGATGGATGATTTCTAATGAATATGGATGTCTTCTAATGTATTTGAATGTCTTCTAATGTATACAGATGCTAACTAAAGCTAGGAACCATTTATCTTTGTTTAATCACAGTGATTATTAACCCTTTCATCATGGCAAACCGCATATGCGGTCCAGGGAAAGTAGACCATCAACACTATGGACCGAGTTTTCGGTCTGGGGCAGTGTTCTTTGTTAATGTTATAGTACCCAACTAAATATCTTTCGGAATACCTCTAATAACATCATTTTGGTAATGTAGATGTTATATTTGGATTATCTCGTGCGTTTAGCTTGTATACAACTAGAAATAACGAACAAAGTAGGAACTTTTAACGTGTTTTCCGAATGCTGAAATTTGTATCCAAAATGACGGCGTTTGAAGTATTTTTTAGAGGAGAGTTTTCGGAGGATTTAAATAATTTTGACCTGATAAATTTTTTTTGTTTGACATTGAGGGAAGACGTATGGAGAGACAATGGAATGCACTTGTGGGTGACAGTGATGACGATGAAGATGACTTTCAAGGTTTTGAACCAGAGGAATTGTACGCTCCACGTGGGGTTTTATTGGACGAAGCCCGAAAACCAAAGAGATTTGTTTCAGTTTTCTGACAGAGTTGGGCACACCCGAGAGTTATATGGCTCCAGGAAGCTTCGAATTATTTTCAAATATTCTATTCAGATGAAGTTTTTGGAAAAATTGTCCGTTTAACGAACTTCAATGCGACGATCAAACATGGCAGAGGCGATATAGGTCACTTAGGTGTGTGGACAGATCTCACCTTGGAGATCATTTTGGTTAATTTTATAGAATTTTATATATTATGGACATCATGAAAGAAAGACTTGTGTTG